>WWET01000068.1:206358-220730 GCA_011038615.1 Limnodynastes dumerilii | reverse complement strand
AGACAGGACAGGCAAACAGAGCAATTAATTTTATATATAATAAAACACATGAAGAATTATTATCTTAATCATTATATAATTACTAAAAAAAAACCTGGCAGTAACCACCTTAAATGAAACTGAAATGTAATGACTAAATTACTTCATTAGTAGAATTCAATAACTTTTTTTTATACACTACATTAGATGTAGAAATTCTAACATACACATATAAGTTCTTCCATCAAGTGATATTGCTGGAAAATGTCAACTTTAATTTTTCTAGATGCTTCCAATTTCATTTGGGATAACACAAGGTAAAGCTGCCCGTGTAAACTGATTCTGGTAACCACAGGCTGTCCTTCTCAAGGGTCTGTCCTTGACTCTTGTTTATTGTCACAGAGAATGTGATAATTACTGGGAATTGGTGCTGTTTAAGCAAGAAAGTGTAAGAAGTGTAGCTTGGTTATAGATCAATATTTGGTAATAAGATGCTTTGTCCTTCAGCCTCCCCAGTTAAAACGGTTAGATCTAATGTATTGGGATGCATATGCTTCAACTGAAACCTTGTTCCGTTAAGCAAATCTTCATTGGTATTCATATTTCTGATCAACAAAACAATAGCGGCTAGTTTTAAAGTAAGGGCATGTGGTGGCATCTCACTTAAAGTGATTGAATTAAGGATTTCTGCACCATAGCAAGATGATTCAACTGCATCATCTTAAACTAATGAATCAACACTATGATTAGTTGGCGATGCTCCTGGAAGTTGGGAAATAATCGTAGTGTTAATAAAAGCACAATGTTCATTTTTTGGGACATATTGCTTTTGTATGAATATTCTCAAGCAAAATCGAAAATAACAGCATCTGTAATAACATTTTTCAGAAATCCACTGACCTCAACAATTTTAGCTTGGCATGTATAACTCTAGCCACTAAGGTCCTGATACCTAAGCAGCAGAGGCTTCTTCAGCGCATATTTTACTGTTTTTAGGTTCTGTGCATGCGTAGTCACATGATGACAGAATCTACGTAGCCCTTGGACACGTAGATTAAGCATGTGCGGTCTTTTTTTTAAGGTAAGAGGATGCGTGCCATGGCAGCCTCCGTGGGAAGTTAGGTAAAGTAGGTAGAGGAAGGGATGTAGATTAGGCTGGGAGGGAGGGCTGATGATTCCCAGTTCCCAGGTGTGAGCAGTCTTTCTTTCTCCCTGCAGGCACCCAGCCTCCTAGTTCCCCATGCATCTTCTATATCGGTAAGATCGCCCCGTTTCCATATCCCATTAGGAAGGGTCCAGCAGGGCTCCTCCGGGAGCGAAGCGCTGCCGTGAGGCGGTTTTTTCTTTTTCTTTATTGTTTTCCAGACGGAGGGACAGTTTAGAATATGGGATGGTTCTTGTTTTCTCTTGCCTATTAAACACGTTGCAACCTTTGTGTTTTAGATGCACTTTGTATACAGACCTACTAATATATATTGGCTTGTCTATATATGTCTTGCCATAAGAATCTGTATGGTATACCACTACCAATATCACTGGTATTTGCTCCTTATGTGATTTGTGTCTAGGAGGTTTGATTGGTGCCTGCAGGGGGAAGAAAATTCTGTTCTTTCTGCCCACCTGTTTTTCAATTTTGGTATTTTACCTGTTTAATAATATATATTCTTTGCTTACAATTTTTCGCTGGCCATATATGTTCTAATTTTAATAGAAATAATAAAAGTTAATTTTTAGGAGTCCTAGATAAGGTGTGCAACATAATAGTGGCTCCCTTTTTCTCTAAGTGGAGTGGATCTTTTCCACCTCACTATATCTGTAAACAATTTGTACCCTGCCACTAATTGCACCCGCTGTCTCACAGTTACTATAAATCATAACATTAAGACATATGAGACCCTGACTCCACCCCTTTGTTGCGGTGACCCCCTCTTCTTCCTTTTCTCGTGTATTTTACAACACTTAAGAGGGAAAATACGCAGTTAGTTAAGGTTGCCTACGGCACAAATAATTAGGCACCTAAAAACGGGGGCGGGTCAGGAGAGAAGACTGGAGAAGTAGATGGGGATGAGCATGTATGAATCCGGTCCTAAGTGAGGACAAATATTTAGTTGTTGGTAGGATTGCAGCTGGGCTAGGATTCTTGCCATTTTGGATTGTACATGAATGTTATAAACAGTGTTGGTTTTCCAAATGCACAGACTAATTCCATTGCATCCTGATAATGTTGCAGCGAACCTTGAAATTATGTTGTACAGCAATCCAATAAGCGAAATCATAAAGGTCATCATAAGTATTTACACAAAGCTGGTCTTGGTTTCACCTTGTAAAATTTAGACATTCTCCCGCTACGCAACAGTATTGATCCACTACATATTGTAGAAATAACTTGCCTCCGTCGTGCAATAAGTTGAAAGACAGGCATACGGCAAATCTGCGTGCTATGTGATGTGAGAAACGTCATTTTAAGTAGCCGTTTGCTGGTTTTACTTTTCCTCAAGAAGAGAAAATGGTAATGGATATATGAAGAGTTTAAAAATATTGTAGTCTCTTTCCTTGCAAAACTTTAGAATATATCATCATTTAACATGATGGAGATTGCCCATTAACAGTTGTAAAAACAGCAGCCAGTTCTTTGACATTAGGTGTAAATTAGGTGAAAATTGAACAGCAATCTCCTCTACCAATTTATGTAGCGCACCACAGTTCACATGCATTTCCATAGGATCCAAAGAGTAGCATGGTAATGAATATCATGTCCAAAGCATGCGGCATATCAGTTGGTTTTGACAATAATTTTCTTGATTTTTGAACTGCGACCTATAAGGGTTCCACCATGTCTATGTCCTCAAAGCCAGCTGCCTGGCATGTCTGCTGTAAACAAAGCAAGAAGTGAACAATGAAATAACACAGCAGTCAGTGATTAAGGGCCACACAAGATACACTGATATATGGGGCTGAAAATAACTGTTGCAGTTTCCAGACCACATAGAATGTCATGTGTTCCAGGTCACCCAGCAGGGCTGCAAATAACCATCACAATTTACCGACCACCCAGCAGGTGCACAGGTGTCCTGCCAGTATCCGCTGCTGTCTGTGTTGTCCCCACACTCATAACATAATTTCAGCCCTGTTACCATTACTAAATGCATTAATTGAAATAAAAAAATTAGAAATAAAAACAAACACAAAAGTCTTTAAAAATTATCCAAATTGATGTTTGCTCCATTGCTCCAGTCTTCTAAGACCACTTCCACTTTGCATTCGCTTGTGCACATACTGTACACAATTTAGCTGCAGATACTAAAATACAACACCGCCCACGTTGAGCAGTGCCCATTTTCTGTGGGCGATGTTACGCTGTCCTATTGGGCACGGGTTTTAATACTTAGCTCAAAACCCTTGCCACTACTGGTCTATCACTTCTTGGTACTTTTTATGATTTCTTTGTGAATATTTTGGTCTTCGAAGCTAGATTCTCCATATTCATACTAAAATTCTATATATTTTGATATTAAATTTGATTATCTATAGTTTAATATTTTTATCACTAATACTTTGCTTATTTATTTATTTATACATCATGTTTCATAATGTATAATTTACTTTTTAAATGTGTTTTTTTTTTTTTATCAATGAATGGGACAAAATACATGCACTGCAAGTCCTATATTAATGGTGTTTTCAGTATTATGATGTTATGAGTTATTAAGTTATGAATACTCGTCAGTCTTATTTATAACAATTATTGTTTTAATCAGTTTCCACATTGAATTTCTGTTATTTACTTTTTGTTCGCAAACTTGTGGTTTGACGTATTAATCTATTACAGATGTAGGGGTAGATCCAGAACTACGTGTGTGCGTACGTATTTTAGCGGTGCGTATTTTCGTACATGTAAGGTCAATACACTCCCCACGGCACACCCCTTGCACGGACGTATTTTCTCAAATTACGCGACCCAAACCCTACCTTAACTTTTCCTAACGTAACAGAATACGTCCGCTAACGGGCGTACAGACTACGCGAACGTACGCAGCTTAGCACGCCCATACTGTACACTTTAAATACCACCCCCGTCTACTTCACGTAAAACGCACGTATTGGTCACTAACATAAAATTGGCACGCCCACACGTAAGTATTTACATTAGCAATACGTGAATTATCCATACATTTGAAAATACGCTACGTGAATGTGCGTATCTTCAGCGGTGCGCATTGCATACAAATCTGCGAATTTACGTGTCCGCCACACGTAAATTCGCGGAAATGCGTAGTTCAGGATCTGCCCCGTAGTCCTCTTATCCGTACACATATGGGCCTGTCGAGTGCTTTCTGGCGGCTTATCTGTTAAATGGATCGGGTCCGAATTATTGTTCATTCATTATTTCCTACTCCTGAAGAAGCGGCGGCCAGTGGATCATGAAACGTGCAGAACATAAAGTTTGGAACGGATAGAGACTTCTATAATGTGCTCATACCAGACAATAGCAGCGCCCAACAGACCTAACACGTGGAATAGCTGGCTCCTTACACATCTTTCTCTGCTAACGGTACAGGCTGCAGAATGCGTGTCGTCTGGGACAGCAAGGTCCCAATTACTAAAGTGAACTAAATAAATAATAAAGGGAAATGTTTTCAACCAGATCAGGATGATAATATGCATAACATGGAGCTAATATACTCCGGAATTTGGAAAAGATTCCCTCGACTGAGAAGCTGCTTTTGGATACCCTTTGACATATTCATTATCTGTGGAAATACTAGGAGACCCCACTTTTCAGCCGGTTCTTAACTACAGAACTTCTTTCTAAATGGATACCCCTAACAATATAATCCCCCAAGAAATGTAGTCCATCTTGAGGATTCCCTTTTACAGTGACCAGTCACTAAATTTCCTCATGTTCCGCATTACCTGCCATGCACTGAAATCCTCCAGCCGCAGTTTAGCAGGGGCACAGCCTGTACAACCTGTCTGTGCAGCACCGAGACCCTCTTACCTGTAATGCCCACAGAAATCCCATCCAGCATCTGCTGGGGTCTCCCTTAGAGAAGCCTGCATAGCTCATCATGCAATTTGCAATTTTAGCACAGGATTTTTTTTATTTTTATATTTGCTAGAGAAATGCATTGTTATACAATTTTGACATTTTTAAACATAAAGCTTAAACGTTTTAAAAATGTGATGAGCATTAAAAGTGTTCCTACTGTACATTGCTCCTCTTGGAATTTAATTCCTACCACACATACTATAAACACAATATTACATCCCCCAAAAATTATTATATTATTTTAAATTCTAATCTCTGAAATTCTGTGTGTATTTATGTCTTTGTAGTGGATAAATGATCCATAAGAAAAAATAAAAATATATAAAGAATAATCAAGCAACACCTATGACAAATTACCTTTCTTTGCCATCTAAATTCTGACCTCAAACCTGTTTCATTGTTATTTGAGTTACAATTTATTAATCATTGAAAGTCTAAATCTCAGGACCATAAGGAGTTTTTAATTTATGCTTAAAGAAAATACTGAAACTTGAAGCTAGGGTGTTTGATATGGTTGAAAATATATAGACTGTATCAGTATCATCGACAATCCACCACAAAACCCCGAAATGATCTATTTTAAAATAATATGAAACAAAAGTATAATTGCAATAATGCAAGCACTTTTGACACAACTACGAAAAGAAAGACACAGAAGTGTTTTAAACAAATACAGACCTCTTACTCTGGTTCCAACAGAATCAACCCTCTGTACACCTCCAGCAAGCACCATGGCTACTGCCAGCTTCACCACAAACAGGCCGAAAACCTGTGGGCACAGGCTGGCTAATATTTCATTCCGACCTTTTAGAAACAAAATAATAAAAATAAAAAAAAGTAAGGTTGCATATCATAGTGTACTAACAGCATATTCTATAAGTAACAAGAACTGGTTTTGACAGTTTGCTGCTAAAAATCAAATAAGAAGACTCGGTCAAAATAAAGTTCTTGGTAACACTCAGCCAGCCCTGACTTAATCCTGGTCAAGCTCTGAACAGGTGAGTGAAGTGAAGAACGAACTTCTCAGGGAAGAATACTATAACAGTAAATACACCTATAAATATTTCTATGACTTAAAACCAAATTGAAATTACAAGTTATCATGTCCACTTTATATGTATCAACTCTCTGTAAGAGGAGTTCTCAGCCAGCGGTACTATTACTGCTGGTGGTACTTGGACCAATGTCAATTGGGCAAGGTTTTATGGAGGTACAATACCAAATGGCTGAGGACATAATTAATAAAATATCTTGGGGTCTAAGTGGCATATGTGGAAAATGCACCTTAAAATCACTGCAAAAATATATATTTAACAACATAAATTCTGAAAATACATATATGGGTCATGGATATCTGTCTACATGATATTCATAATGGTACATGACATGATTCCACAGTGGCTAAATCGTATACCCTCCAAAAAAGGTTGAGAACCGCTGGTCTGTACCAAATAAAAATATATGGTCTATGGAACACCTGGCTGTATCCTGAGTGGAAAGATTCCATTCTGAATTATTCCTGATGGATAAAGATGTTAAGAAACTTTAAGAACAAAATATTAAGGAGTTTTAACTCCTTGCTAACCAAACATATGGTCTCATGGAAAAGACCATCTGCACCACTGCAGAGGAGATGTTACCATCAGGGATGGCTGTAAAACTACCAATGACGTGAGAATGTTTTTGAAAATACAAGTGTTAATAGTTTATTTTTATCAATAACAAAATAGAAAGTGAATGAACAGAGGAAAAATCTAAAATCAAATCACTAGTGTGAATATGTTCGTTTCTGTTCATTTACTTTGCAACATGTTAATTGATAAAAAATTAAATGATTAACACTACCATTTTTTAATCATTTTTTTACACACCTGCCTAAAACCTTTGCACAGTACTGTATATCTTGCCCTATTGCCTTATACTAGGTATATTACCTAAATTGATTTAATCCTCTCCAATCATACAGAGCGGAATTAATGAGGCAGCATATTACCACACAATGAGACTGGTTACAAACTTTACACTTACATTAATAACTCAGTTGAGTAAAATATTGAGTAAAATATTAATACCGAAGTCATATTTCTCAATGTACTGAGAGACGTGACTAGTAATACATTACTGATTGTCCAGTTAATATTTCAATTGAATCTCAATCTTAACGCAACACTTCACACCTGTGTTTGGCAAGCCAATCCCCCACCCCAAATATTTGTTCATATTTGGGGTGGGGGACAAGTAAAAGAATCCTAATATTTAGCCCAATAACAGGACAAATTACTTTTCCTGGTATCTGCTCTCCATTGTGTTTTCCTGTTATCTGCCGTCCATTGCCATTGCATTTGTGTTTTCATTGTGTCCAACTGTGGGAATCAAACTTTCAGTTGTGTCTGATTCAATCATTTTTAGAAATGGGTCGTCATCACTGTTCAACTTTTTGCACTACATAAATTCACATTGGTAGGAATACAACATGCTCCTTTTAGTGTTTCTGGGCCAGATCCAGAGCTACATCCGCTAGGGTATTTACGCTAGCCGGAGACGTAAAAACAATACTTTGCAGGTACTGCGCATGGCAGATGTTACGGCACGTAACTCTGAACATACATACCATTCTAGTATCAAGAGCGTAACTATGAACGAAGAGACGTGCCAGCCATACGACACCCCGTAATTATGCTTTGGAGGTGGAGGGAGGCATGTAAATCATACAGTATGGGTGTGATTAGGCGCGTAAGTATGCACAGCCATTACAATACATTGAAAAGTTAAGGTAGGGTTTGGAAAGTGTAAAACGGCAAAACTACGTACGAGCGAGGGGACTGTCTAGGAGGGTGCATAGTAATTACGATAGCGTAAATACACAACGCATTGAAACATAAAGGGAACGTAAGTATGGATCCGGCCCTTTGTTCTTACATTTTGCCTTCTCCTGCATTGATTCCATGGACTGTGTGTGTGGGGGCGTTTGCTTTCAGTTTTACAAAGTTCAGTGAATGATTTACCCTCAAATTGAAATAATCTTCGTTAGATAGTTGTTGTATGATCACCATTCGTCAGAGATATGGCTACTCTGATATTTTAGACGTATCTACTATGCAGGATGGTGAATGTGTGAATTACTACAATTTCCTGCTCTCTCAGTTGCCACTTTGCATTGTGCCTTGGCTGATGCAACCAGCATACTTGTCACCCTTGAGACATAATCGCTTATGCCTTAATAATGATAACTTGTCAGTCTGTCTATAGTGTGATCCTAAATCAAGCAGATCCATCTCCAGGTGTAGAGGTTCACCAAAGATCACCTGGGCAATAACTTTCCTCTAACACAGAGTGGGTACTTTTTCTACCCTAGGAGATCAAAACATCCAAATGCCGTAGAAAGCTTATTAGCCATCTTGGCAAAAGCAGTAACCATCCTCCAGACCAGGAGTCACATATTCCTCTCTTTGTTATTTAGGGAAAAACCCTGCTTTATATTTAGAATGCCCCAGAAAGAGGATGTCAAATGGTTTATTCTTATCTGAGGAATCTTTGTTTAACTTACCTGCCAAGGGATTATTCTTAAACTTTTCCCAGAATTCTTCATATTCTTTACGGACTTCCTCATTTATGATAACACCACAAGGCTGCTCATTATTCACAGCTATGTAGTTGGCCTTTAGGACAATTTCAACATCACAACGCGTGTCCACATAAAGAGGCTTCCACCGCTGCATCACGACACCATACACTGTCACATCATCCCCTGGTGAAAAATAATTGGATGCCGCATAATGTGAGATTTAGAATAAAAGTAGAGAAAATTTGCACTATTTAATGAATATATAATTAAATAATTTCCCATTAAGTGTTTGGAGCAATATTAAAAAAATATAAAATAATAATTCTAACTCAAATGCTTGCATACATAAGAAGGAACAAAAGAGGTCCGGCGCTCCAAACATACATTAAATAACACTATGTGTCAGCACATAAATAAAAAGGAGGTTTAGTTCACAATATAGCTATATTGGGTTAAGCTCACCTGCCCAGTGTCAAGGCACCCTCCTGTAGGTGAGTCCCTATCCATTTGCTATATGTGTACACAGGAGGTCTCTGTTAAGACACTACCTGCATTTGAATAGCCTGCAGCGGCCCCCTCTCCTGACCGACAGACCCCGGCACGTATGGAAAGCATGCGAGGGTCTGGATCTGGTCCTATATTCTTTAGAAGCCCAAGTAGACAAAGTCACAATTTTTAGGTAAACACGTTGGACTGGATCAATATAAATGATCCAGCTGAGCTCCAATTACAGAAGACAGTAGACGGCTTAACTGTAGTAAGAAAAGAAATGGCTGCGCTTCTATCCACTAAATTAAATATGTGCAAGTGTATATATAAATATAGGGGTGCAGCCAAGGACCAAAGTGACCACTATGTAAATACAAGGAACAAAAGAGGTCCGGCGCTCCAAACAGACATTAAATAACATTGCACACATTATAAGAAAATTAGATAAGCAAAACAAAAAAAATTATTAAAAAAATGGAATCCACTGGGCCTTACCAGACTTACACTTGTCAACAAGGTCATCCTCCAAAACTGCAATCATAGATCGAGGGATACTGCCCACTGACAGCCTCTGAACCTAAACAACAGTACGAGATAGTTTTGTTTATAGTACTCAAGATGTTATACCATATATTTCATGGTGGATGCTTAGAATGATTGAGTGTTCTTAGAAGCAAATCCAAAGTGTATATATAACCTTACCCTGTTCAGCATTACGTTAACTTAAACTTTTATGTTATGTCTAACTACTTATTTATTAACCATGTTTTTTTATGAAGTATCATCCCATTACGTCCCGCTTTAGAATATTTAAACAATCATTACAAAACAAGAGTATATTGTAACAGACGGACTGGGTTTGCGAGAGGGACCTGCTCACAAGCTTACAATCTATGGGAAGGAAATGAATTTTCTGTTGTGGCAGAAACATTCTGATAGAATAATACACACTACAAACAAAAGAAAGTCATCTAAAGTTAACCACACACTAAACTTGGTCTAACCATCCAAATATCAGGAGGTTGGACCAATAAACTCTGTAGTGTGTATGGCCGAGGGATTTATATGAACAGACAACTTTATTGTTCAGAATTTCTGACTGATATTGTTGTTAAGGGGACAATATCATGTAGCGTAGGGGCATTTCAGAAAAATGGATCATTCACCTGCACCTTGACCCACTGGACGGAGATTCCCTATCTCGCCAAATCCATAATTATCAGGGTGAACAACAGCCGTACAAGCTGATAATTATAGTCAGCGACATGGAGAAATGTCGGTCAGGGGGTGTGGAGTGTCCCTGGCTAAAAGCACAACTACTGTTCTATTAACATTAAAAGAAATGCAGGCTTAGAGCAGGAGGGCAAATCTCAACTTGCCTGACAACCAGCCAATACACAGATGACTAGATTACCGTTAACAGCAGGAAAGAGGTGACACCAATATTGGGACCTTTGACAAGTGTAAAGTTGTCATGTTTATCAGGTCACTCCTGCTCTGATGAAAATTGTTATATCACCAAAAAGTAATAATGAACATTATAGAAATTTGCAATTATTAAAATGTTAGTCAAGAGATATTTAGTAAAATAAAGAATAATTTATTTACTGACCTGTTCCTGTATTTTGATCTCCTGGTAGTCCCTGCAGCTAGCTGGAGAGGACATGTCGGAGAGGCAGGTGAATTTAGTAGAGTTGCAGCCTTCCTCATTAGTGCAGGCAATGGGAGGAGAGAATGAGTAATACTGCTCAAAGTCAGCTTTCACTGTAAGGACATATTTACATTTATTGCACATAAAGTCCTGCTCATACTCTAGAACCTTCACTAGACTGGTGCGTATAACGGTGCCGGTAACGGATAGGAAGTGTCCCACATCTCTGGTATGTGGAATGTGCTCTCTTGTTAGTTCTGGACAGACAGGCAAACCTGTATAGTATGACAGAAAACACTTTATGTAAAACTTTAATGTGAGCAGGTAACAACTTTTTCTTTTTCTAATTTTAATTTACATTGCTGATATTGTCTACATCAGTGATTCCCAACCAGGGGTACTGGAACCACGAAGGGTTCTTAAAGTGTTCCTTAGGAGTTCTAGGGAAAAAAAAATCAGTAATGGCTGCCCTATTGATCTTATTGTCAAGAGGAGGGATCTACTCGTGTGTGTGTCCTGTAAGGTGATATATCAAGTCTGGCCAGGGAGCCAGTATGGGGAGAAGTTAGAAAGATTAGAATGATCTGGAGATCTGCAAGTTGCTACAGATGTTCTGAAGTAACATTGGATTCTATTCTTCTTTGTAGCAACTTCAGTTGACTACAACACTTCTTGATTAACTTGAATGTGTGCACCTTTATTTGCATTTTATTTAGGGGTGGGATGCCCAACAACCAATGTTGCACACAGGCCCACTCATTTCTTAAAACTCCCTTGACTGGAGGACTGCCTCCAGACTCGCAACTTCACCTTTCTAGTGTTATTCCAGACAAATCCCTCATCCCCACTTCTAACCAGGCCTAAAAATCCCATTAGTTTCAGGTTCATAAAATATATGGTTATATATTTAAAATGGTTTGGCTCCAGTAGGGGCCTCTGTTTTTACAGTTTTAGTTATACATTGTGTGCAGCTCGTTCTTTCATTCATTGGATATTGCAGAATTCCATTTTTAGTTTTAGCAGAATCATTGTCTCCTGTTCTGGAATTTTACTCAAAGTTTTTGAGCCACCCTGTAAAGCTTTTTGTAGGATTTTGAATCCTTGCTTTGTGCTCCAGTCCAATCTCTCTTGGAGGATCTCCGACATTCATGACTATGGGAGCACACAATGGTGATCTGAGTACTATAGGATCCATTTGTAGGCTACATGGACTGCCAGCTGAAACTGCACAATATTGAAGTACCAGCTCTTACAATGTAACAATTAAAAGTCCATGAAATTAATCATTACCATTGTAAATTATCTTGTTAATACCCTTAGGATTAAACACGTAATGATTTTTATATTTTACATGTAGCAAATTCACACTTATGCAAGGACAAAACTATAGTTAAAAGAGAAGTCTGTTTTGCAGCTACTGAGCCAGAGTATATACGCTGTAATATACAAGTGCTTTATGTTTTATTATAACCATATAAGGAGCTAATGTGGTGGGTGTCATCTTTGATAGAGATCCCAGATTTAAATGTGGACCTCCTTGCACCTTGGAACCGCTTATCTTATATCTACCAAATAACAGCAGCTAAGTATGTTATTGCACGTTGATTGAACTAACAAGAGGATACATAGTTAAATAGTGTTGGGTGCTGGAAAAGAAAACAGTGGCACTGTAAGGACAGATACAAGCCTGGAACATGTGAAGCACAACCATATGGTTGTTAGTTTGCTTGGTAAGGGACACCTGTTGGAACGCAGATGAAGGTTGGATATGCTTTTCTCCATGTTAGTGAAACTGGCCTGATAGCTCTTGACATTGTGCCTTCCTTGGCTTAAACAGTGTAATTCTTGCCTTATTCTAATTAATTGCCACTATCCTATCTGATGCTTACATATTGTATGGAATGCCACTGCCACAGTTTAGCGCAGTGCATAACAGGGGAAATTAGTGTTTGTCTGAACACTTGCCTGACAGCAGACATACCAGTTATCCTTGCATGAAAATTCTGCTTCATGATGAACTTGTCATTTTCAGAGGTAAACTGCATAATGCTCATGGCAGCACGACGTAAAGCATTATCAAAGACTGGTAAAACCTCATTGGGAAAAGCATTGAAATAGTCTCCAATTTCCATGTTTGTCTCAAAAAGGGTCATGGCGTTCACCACCACTGAGTAATGGGCATCCTCATCACTTTCCATAAGTATTTGCATTATCTCTTTCTTGTGGTGCTCCAGAGCATAGGACTCGAATACTTGGCCTACCAAGGATACTTGTTCTGGATACAGATACATGTCTCCAAGACGTAGACGCTGTAAATAAATTAAGACTGAGCATGTTACACAGATTATATTTAGACAAGAAATTAAAATGTTAATTTGTGACTGGCACAAAATATCACAATAAAAAAGTGCCACAAGGGGAGGGGGGGGGGCAACTTATATATATATTAAATAACTAAATAAAACTAGTTTTACACATAGTAAACATAATGCTTGAACACTAAAGAATAGCAAACATCCAATGTTGACCTCAATTGATTTTCCTTGTGCGCATCTTTAGAAATGCTAGTACACTCAAAACACAATAGTGGTTCTATTATTCTGCATTTCTTATCATAGGAATGATACTGTATTAAAAGACATAGAAAGGTATATGTTATATACCACCACCCATTAACAGTATTTGGTGGTGAAAATAACCAATTCACTAAACAGGGCAGATTCAATTGACTGTGATGACAACAATAGTGAAGTGCGCCTATTTCTGTCTATGGGCTGGATCCAGACCCCCGCATGTTCTCCAAATGCGCAGGGATCTGTCCGTATGAGAGAGGGGAGTGCACGCCCCCTGTCACTACCCTCTCGCATGCGGGTTTTATGGAAGCTTACGCTGCCATAAGCCTGCCTTAAAGTGCTCACATGGATCAGTGGTCCGTACGACCGCTTTTCCGCACAAGTCTGGGAGCCCCCTTCCACACTGTAAATTTTGTATGCCCGTTTTAGCAGGCGGAGGAGAAGCACAGCCCATTTGTACGCAAATGGAACGTACGGAACCATATTTCCATACTATTTTTGTTAAGCTAGGGTTACAATCGTAACCCTAGCGTAACATCTGGAGGGCGTAAGTGATCTGTCGGTCACAAGTCTAGATCCAATCCTATGACTGTATGTATCTGAATATTAGGGATTTTATCTTGCACCTCTATGGGGTTTTATCTTGCACCTCTGTGGGGTTTTATCTTGCACCTCTGTGGGGTGCGAGATAACATCTGTGATGTTAATTTGTGCAATGTGCCGTTACGGTGGCACATCTTTCTCAATTTAATCTGCCCAAATGAACATGTACAATTTGTTGTGCAAGATAAGCACAGGTATCATAAAAGGAAATATTCACTTGGCAATAACCTAAAAAAACACAACTCACAGCACTCAAGAACAGAGGACTTAAGCTGGTTAAACATTATAAGAAAATTCTGTCCGATGAATGAATATCTGGCTGGTCATGCCAATTATCATGCGATATACCAATAAACTGGAATTGGTCATCACTCTCCTCCCCATTATTAGAGTACAGATCAGACCCGGCTGTAAGGGGGCATATATATACACAGTGGGGGGTATACAGGCCGGCTCTGAGGG
>WWET01000068.1:184167-200687 GCA_011038615.1 Limnodynastes dumerilii | reverse complement strand
CTGAACCACCTGGATCTAGGTCCCTTCTTCCTAAGCAAAGGTACACCCCCAACCAATACCCATCTCCCCTTCTAAGTTCATATACAGTACAAGAGTGCAAAAGTTTGAGGCAGGTGTGTAAAAAATGCTGCAAAGTGAAAACACCTTAAAAAATATGTGTTAATAGTTTATTTTTATCAAGTAACAAAATGCAAAGTTAATGAACAGAAGAGAAATCTAAATCAGTTCAATATTTGGGGCCAGATTTACTAAGCTGCGGGTTTGGAAAAGTGGAGATGTTGCCTATAGCAACCAGTCAGATTCTAGCTCTCACTTTCTTTTTACATACTAGAGAATGTCAGCTAAAACTGATTGGTTGCTATAGGTAACATCTGCACTTTTCCAAACCTGCAGCTTAGTAAATCTGGGCCCTGGTGAGACCACCCTTTGCCTTCGAAACAGCACCAATTCTTCTAGGTACAGTTGCAGAATGTCAGGGATTTTGTAGCATAGTCATGTGTATGAATAACCAATTATACCAAACAGGTGAAGGAAAAGGGTGGTTTATCTGATTTAGATTTCTGTTCATTAATTTTGAATTTTGTTAATTGATAAAAATAAACTATTAAAACTTCTCTTTTTCTAAGCATTTTTACTTTGCAGAATTCTTTCCATACCTTCCTCAAACATTTGCACACTATTGTACATAATTGTACCTGAAAGCAGTGCCCTGGATGACTTTGATTTTTGTACTATAAATGGAGGAATTGACATGAAAAGAACAGTGCAGCTCAGAAAATGTCAGCGTGAGTTTAAAGCCTCTACAGCTGTCTCCAGTGTTACTAGCGTTCTCCTGTCTCTGGTGCCTTTGTTAATCAAAGGGTTATCGCCCACGGTTTCCGATCTGATCTGGACTTCTGTCATTCTACAGGACCTTTAGTACAGGGAATAGTGGCATTTGTTATTAATATAATAGTTGGCATTTGGCATTAGGTTTATTTTAAATATGTATTTATTTTTTGTTTTATATGTGCATTTATAAAACATTTTATATAACTATAATCCACCAGGCTTTTTTCCATATTTTTTTTTTCCATTTCTTTTTTAAGTGCCAAAATATTGAGATACTGGGAAAAGGATAAGAAGATTGGAAACTTAAAGCTTACCAAAGATTTTTAGATCTATTTTCTGCCTAATTACTGCTTTATTTGATAGTAGGTCATATTGTGAGTTTTATAATACTACAGACATTAAGGGCCAGATTTACTAAGCTGTGGGTTTGGAAAAGTGGAGATGTTGCTCATAGCAACCAATCAGATTCTAGCTGACATTTTTTAGTATGTAATAGGAAAGTGAGAGCTAGAATCTGATTGGTTCCTATGGGCAACACCTCCACTTTTCCAAACCTGCAGCTTAGTAAATCTGACCCTTGGTATCCCACCACCTATATTTTGAATTTAGATAACCTAGGGAAGATCTCTCTTTAGATTAAATACTCTGTAGCAGGTACAACTAGCATAGGATATATTTTTATTTGACTTGATGTCTGACTTAATGGTTTCAGAGAAAGATAGTTCTCTGTTGATCTCTTAACCATTTTGACAAATTCAGTTGTTTCATCTGCAATCTCCTAACAGAATTTCATTAGTCCAATTTCAAAATAATAACCCAAATTCAACTGCTTTAATCTCACTACATCTATAGCCACAGTCTAGGGCCACCAACAGACATTCTCCTTCTTCCACCTCACTCTCATCAAATTCTTAGGCAGCCTCTGAATCTAATTTTATACCTTAGGTGTAAACAACAAAGATAAAACAAAATATATGTAAAATTAATTCTAATAAAACTGAATGGCAAGTAAAAAAAAAATAAAAAATAAATAAAAAAAAGTGAATAAAATGTCTGTGGGAGAATATATGCAGGGAAAACCAGTAGGACTTTTAAAGTCAGATTAAATGAACATCTACTGAATGGGATGCAGTCGTCGCCTCGAAAATGCTGTTTCTGAAATATAGAAAGTTGAAAGCTAATTTTCGGCTTACTTACCCATCCATTCGGAAACCACCACCGCAGACAATTACACGTAAGTATTATAGGGGAGTCTATATCGAGTAGTAGTCTATAGGGAGTCTTAGTGTTAGGCTGCAGGGTGGGGACACTTAGGGTCAATCTGCGGGTAGGGGAGTCTTAGGGTCAGGCTGCGGGGAAGGGAGTCTTAGGGTCAGGCTGCAAAGAAGGGAGGGTTAGGGTAATGGAAGGGGAAAGTTAAAGTAAGGATTAGGATAAGAGTTGGGGCTACATTAATACGCACAATTGGCCGCTGAATCTTTCTTCTTCATTGGATCGATTGCTTCTCAGCCATACAGTTGCGAACATAAAAAAGGGCAGTTTTCAGTGGTGTCCTACACCCTTATTGAATATAACCAAAGGAAACAAAGAACACCCTCTATCTAATAATTTTAAACAAGCACATAAATGTTCAGCATCACAAATTGTTAGATTTGCAGGAATTCGCAGAAGGACTATTAATTTAAATTCCAGCTTGGCTAAATCTGAAATGAAATGGATTTATTAATTGAACACATTGGGCCGTATCCAGAACAACTGCAGCGGCGGGCGTATGCGAAAGATCAGCTGTTTAGCCGATCTACGCATGTGCCAGACAGCTGTTGCCCGGCGTAACTAGGAATAACCATAGTTAAGGATCGGACGCCCCCCCCCCATTAGTACTAAATTGGGGGACCCCTTAGGAATACCTGACTCACAGTTCTTTGAGAACCTTGTTGCCTGGCTCACCAACTATCTCTCATCTGACCTCCCTTCCATCATCCTTTGGCGTGACTCAATGGACCACCTCCCCAACCCACATACAGGGCTACTCCCTTGACTTTGTCTTCACCCACTGCTGCACTCTGACTGAGTTCTCCATCTCACCTTTTTCTCTCTCCGATCACCACCTCCTCTTCTCTCTCTCCTCTTCCACCTTCAATCCCCTGTTCTAACCAGACACAACATCAGCACCTTCGACATCCATGCCTTTTCCTCCTCCCTTGACAATCTCCTCTCCCTCCCCCTTACCTCTCTCTCCTGCCCCAATCAAGCTGCCTCCCTCTACAATACCACTTCCTCCATCTCCCTTCACAGCTCTGTCCTCCAGCCATGACGCTCTCAGGTCACACGCTTCCTCAAACAATGCTCCCGCACCACCGAGCACTTCTGGTGTAAATCTCACTCCCTTGCTGACTTCCTCCACTTAAAATTCATCCTTTCCTTTTACTGCTCTGCCCTTGTCCAAGCCAAGCAAGTTTTCTTCAAATCTCTCATCCTGACGCAAGCATCCAACCCCCGTCGCCTCTTTGCCACCTTTAACACTCTCCTCTCCATGCCCCCGCCTTCCATCCCACTCTCTATCTCCATTTCCAACTTTGCCTTCTAGTTCTCATCCAAATTTATCTCTATCTGAAATTACATCTCCTCCACCATGCCCCCCCATTCCTTCCCCAACTCTCCACCCCCACTCCCACCCAACCATCATGAGTTTTCTTCTATCCGTCCTACAACAAGCAACAAAATTCACTCTCTTATAATATCCTCACCACCTTCGACCTTGTCACAACCAGTGCCTGCAGTGACCTCTCTCCACCACCAGGAGCCCCCCACACTCTCTTTCTAGCTCCTGGATTGTGCCTGTTGGTCTGAAGTTCAGGTCTGTGTCTGCATCAGGTGTCTGCAACTAATTAGTTAGATCCCTGACACCTGCAGGACCTGCATATTACCAGCAAGTTCCAATCCTCCCTTACTGGTGCATTGTTGTCTGTCCTAGTCTGTTTGACTCTACACCTACTCCCTGTGTTCTAGCTCCCTGTGTCTTGGAGAATCCCTGGATATTGTTCCAATTTCAATCCAGCTCCAGCTTCTGCAAAACACCTACAGCTCATATCTATGCCAGTGGGCCTGGTAAACCAAGCTATTCTGAACTGTTTACCTGCCTGTTCCAGTCCGGCATAGTCTGGTACTGTCAAGACTCTTTGAACTTTGTATTGCCTTGCCTTTCCCAGTCCGGCTAGTCCAGTCCTGCCAAGACTCATTGGACTTTGTATTTCCTTGCCTGTTCCAGTCCGGTGAAGTCCGGTCCTGTCAAGACTCTTTGAACTATATATTGCCTTGCCTGTTCCAGTCCGGCATAGTCTGGTTCTGCCAAGACTCATTGGACTTTGTATTGCTTTGCCTGTTCCAGGCCGGCATAGTCCGGTATTGGACTTTATATTGCCTTGCTTGTCCCAATCCAGTCCTGCTAAGTCTATATACTTAAATGTATTGCCTTGTCTGTTCCAGTCCGGTATAGTCCGGTCCTGCCAAGTCTATACCCTGAACTAATCTGCTTACCTGTTCCAGTCCGGCATGGTCCAGTCCTGCCAAGTCTATACCCTGAACTATTCTGCCTACCTGTTCCAGTCCGGCATAGTCCGGTCCTGCCAAGCCTGTCCAGTATTCTTAACCAGTGTCGCAAGTTTATTGCTGCCCCCCCTTCCTGAACTCCTGTATTACCTTCTATGTTTTGCAATAAACTATGCTCAATCATCCAAGTCTCCATGTTCGTGACAGACCTGCCCTGTTGGCCCCATTCCCTCACACCTCCTCAAACACCTCTCTCCCACTGCTTGCTCCCATCTAGGCCACCTTTTTAAACTTTACCTCTTGTCTGGCATCTTCCTTTCCTCTTTCAAGCATTCCCTTGTCTCTCCCATTCTCAAAATCCTAATCTGAAACCTACATCCCCCTCCAGCTACTGACCTATATCCCGTCTCCTTTTTTTCTCCAAACTCTATGAGCACTTAGTCTACCAATGTTGCATCAGCTACCTCACTGACAACTCTCTCCTGTACCCCCATCATCATTGCTGATACCTCTGTCTCCTCCTCCCCTCAAGTTTGCTGCTTAGGTGCCATTCTTTACTCCTCACTTTCCTTATCACCTCACATCCCTGTGCCCTCTCTCATTCTTGCCGATTTCACCTACGCAACATTTAGCGCATCCGTCCCTTCCTCACCCATGAAGCCACTAAACCCTCATCCACTCTCTAGTCATATCACGTCTCAACTAACCTCCTCCTCATTGGTCTCTCGCTCACCTGTCTTGCCCCCCTTTAGTCTATACTCAATGCTGCTTCCTGGCTCATATTCCTCTCACGCCGCCCTACCTAGGTTTCTCCTTTATGTCAAACCCTCCACTGGCTTCCTGTCCGCTTCAGACCTCTCTTTAAACTCCTTACCCTCACCTTCAAGGCCATCTCCTCATCCACTGCTTCCTACCTCTCTTCCCTCATTTCCATGCTCACACCCTTCCCACCATCTACATTCTGCTAACCACCGCCATCTGACCTCCCAACTGATCACCACATCTCATGCTCGTGTCCAGGACTTCTCCCATGCTGCACCTCTGCATTGGAATGACCTCCCTTCAGTCAGGCTTCCCCCCACATTGCAGGTCTGCAAGCACTCACTTAAAACGCACTTGTTCAGGCTAGCCTATCTCTCCACCACTTAACATCCTTACTGCATCCTACATCTATTCCTTCTTCTCCTTCCTTCCCCCTCTCCTCTGCTCACACCAGCAGTTCATCCTCCTCATATCTTCTGTAAGTTCATCCCTCCCACTTAGTGTGTTAGCTCATGTGAGCAACACCACCACCTCCTTACTCTGTACTGTCTTGTCCCCCACTGCTACCCCCTTACCTCAGCCCCACCTGGTGATTCCCTCAGAACCTCTCACCACGCTCTATCCCCTCTTCCCTGATCTGTCAAGCTTGATACCTCATTTTATGCCTTGCTGTCTGTGCTCGCTTCACTTTATTGTATTTTTTGGAAATTTTTATATTTATTTGGAGAAGGGTTTTTCAGGCTGTGTGCCAAATGGATATAATAAGATAGTTATTGCTTTGTATGTATTTTTTCAAATAAACAACTTGTATCTGGCTTTCGTGTTCTGTGTTTATCAAATGTTGTTTTGCAATATTTGTTGAATGGAATGAGAGAGAAATATTGCAAAGCAACAACTGATAAACTACACAGAACACGGAAGCGAGATACAAGTTGTTAAATTGAACAAATACATACAGAGCAATAAATATATGATTATACCCATTTGGCGCACAGCCTGAAAAACTATTCTCCAAATTTTACACACACTGGGCCTGATCCAGAGCTACGATGTTACACTGAGCGCTGTAGCGCTCAGCGTAACATCGCTGCTCTGGCCCAACACTCCCCCTTGTAGGAGCGTATTAACTCTCCCTTACGCCGGCAGAAGGCTACCCTAACTACAGCCGGCGTAAGGGAGAGTTGATACGCTGGGACGGCGGCGTTAGTACGTTAACGCCGCCCTCCCAGCCTCATCTACGATCGGGCGTTTCCATAGTGATGCCGGGCAACATCTGCCCGGCGCATGCGCATTACCCCCGCCCCCCTACACTAACTTCGGACGCGGGGGGACGGCCGACGTCCCCTCCAGCGTCCCTACGGCGCTACTATGGATCTACGATCGGGCGTTTCCATAGTGACGCCGGGCAACGTCTGCCCGGCGCATGCGCATTACGCTTACGGCAGCCGTACTAGCGACGGCGGCCGTAGCTTTGGATCAGGCCCACTGAGCCTGGATCACCAACAGGCTTAATAAGAAGTGCTGCCTTTATTTAAGTATCAGTCAGTGGGGAATTCAAAAGGAGAACATTTAGTAAAGACAACAAAAGTATAAATAACGCTGATTCCTCCTTTTCTCTGAACTTTGACACATTTTTATATTTATATTGTATTTTATAATGATCTATGTTGTCCATTCCTGCCCTGTATGTCTGTACTGTAATTGTTTGTATTTTATACGGTGCTGCGGACACCTAGTGGCACTAACAATAATAATAATAAAGTATGTTATAACGTGGCAGTAGCAATACGCAATGTATCCTTTTTGAACAAAACACTTTATAATTCTCTTTACCTAATGGTCTTTTATTTATATGCTCCCATTGTGATTTGAAAGAAGGACAATCCTACACCTTTTTGGACCCATCTAGACATAATAAGATCCCTATTTTCAATTTAGTTTTTAGCAATCCTCTTTATTTATGAATTTATTTATTTTAACATATATATTTCATACACAGGACACATTTTAATGTGGCTATTCTCTAAAACTATTCACATGGCAATTTGCATTCCCATCAGATGGACTTTGATATCTGGTAATCATGTATGCTCCATATTATTAAAATAATATATTGAATGAGGTTTATATTGATATTAAATTATTTTACTGCCATATATATTTCATGTTTTCCCATATAAACTTTGGTAATTTTTATTGAATTTGAGATTATTTATTCAATGATATTTATGAGTATCCAATCAATTACACCTGGAACAAAATAAATCCTCTTTATATACCTGGACACTTACATTCACCCCCACTACCTTGATAAAGACACAAGTTGAAACACTTTGGTGGCAGCAGTCAATATCCTAGCACATCTTCTGCATTTGACATCTGGTGTGTTTTAATTATTTGTGTTTGATTATATGCATTTTACTATATATTTGGCACTGTAATAAATGTTCTCTCATTGGTTTTACACATCTGGGGCCTCATTTACTAAAGTCGATTTTGCTAAAAATGGCCAAAATCCCGGGACTTTGGGGGCGATTATGCCATCGCTGCCTTCATTAGAGGCAAAGTCCCGGGACTTTAGGCTTTAGCAAAATCGACATGGCAAACATCGCTGATAAAGTGTTGTCCCAATATTTTCATTGAAACACATAGGCATCTTCCTACTCAGTAAAGGCGATTTTACAAAATCACCTCAAGTTCGCCCTGAAAGCGCATTTAAAAAAAAACGCCTTCTGTGTGTGGCGCTTTAATTGAAAGCGACACACACTTTAGCTAAAAAATACATGTCAACGTGTTTGACGTGTTTTTCATAGTAAAAATTATATGCGTGACATGCTTATAACCCTTATGCAGGCGCTTCTAGTACTATAAGTGTCAGCATGGCAAGGGTTAATGTTTTTGTTTTTTAAAACCAGTATACTAAATACTAAAACATTAGTTACACTAAACATCAATACACGCCACAAAATACTGCCCAAGTAAATAAGCTACCCCCATAGAATGTAATTTATTACATGTGCCCACTCTTGAATGGTAACGCTGAGACATCCCCCTAGTAATTATGCAAAATGTATATTTGCCCTTCTGTATATTTAACTACTCCATGTGGCCATAGATCTTGAATTATGGAAGGTTACCTCCTTCAAAATTGTGCCCGAAGTGTCTTTAACTAATCTTTTTCCATGCTAATTTGATCTGTGAACTCCGTTCTGTTTAATGCTTTAAATTGTCTGCTGCCGTTTTATTTAATATAAAAGTTAATTTTACACTCACTGATTAGTTGTCATTTTCTCTTGGGTAACTTGCTTGGAGATCGGGAGCTGTTGTTTGAAGTCTTCATCCTCATCTTCTTCTTGAAGTGTCGTCCTCGTCCTCCGTCTTCAGGTGTTCCGTTGCTAATGTCCATTCGGTTACTAGAGGTCCCCCTTTTATAGTCTTTACGATGTCATAGAGACTATAAAATGGGGACCTCTAGTGACCGAATGGTCATTAGCAACGGAACACCCGAAGCCGGAGGACGAAGATCATGGTGGATGGGATTTGGATTGCAAATTGTTAAGTAGAGGCTTTGCCAAACCATTACATAATTTATTTCATTCCGTACATGGCCCTCCCACTTCTGAACGCTTAAGGTAGGTTTCTGACTGCAGAAGGGCCATATGTGTGAGGGGTGTACAAGCGGTGTGCACTCCCCTCACATGGATTTGGTCATGGTATGTCATACTTAATGCTGGATTTGGTCCTATATCCTTACTAGATCCATAGCTTTTGGCCTGGTCACAATGGGCCAGATTCTAAGCTAAGTATGCTAGCGTATTTACTCTAGCCGTTGATGTAAAGTCAGCCATTTGTATTTACTGCACATGTGCGCGGCAGATGTTATGCCACGTAATGCCTAATGTACGTACCATCAGCTTAAATATGAACAAAGGGGCGGGGGCATCATTACGACTTTGGAGGCGGACCGAGGCATTTAAATTGGACAGCACGGGCTGAGTTTGGCCGTCACGTACGTAAATCCATTACGTACGTCAGTACTTACTCTAGGAAAAGTTAAGGTAGGGTTTAGGCAGCAACAAACGGCCACAGTATGTACGACAGAGGGGAGTGCATAGAAATTGCACTAGCGTAAATACGCTACACGTTCTAATGTAACTAGCCCATAGGTCTGGATTTACCCCAATTACATTAATCCTTGGAACTTCTGTATTCTAATATATATATTAATAAAAATAAACTATTTTTAGTGCAGAATTCACTGTAATAAGTGTGTACTAGTAACAGTCAACAATCCAAAGAATAGTTGCCTTTGAGGACGTTCCTTGGTGAATTGCAGTTATCTTTTCTTTACTTAGATAAATGACTTTTAACACAAGGCACAATATCCCTTACAGAAAATATACTGTACCTCGTTTCCTAAATGTACATGGATGTTTTTGTGCAACAATGTTCTTTGTATTTAATGTTGAATTTTTTTGCCTGACATTGGTCAGGTTGTATGTAGAAAAAAGTAAACACTACATTAACAGGATTTAAAAAAATGTAACTAAAAACCAAGGACAGAAAACACATGTTGCTACTCCAGCATGGTGGTGGTTGTGATGAGTTGCCGAATCTTGAACCTGCGGTAAAAGGGGATAAATTACATAGCATGATACATTTTTGTACTAACCCTGTGCCTTAGTTTTTCTGGACCTCTTGGATCTTGAATTCATAACAAGGTACATGGTATTACAGCATTTGTACAGCTAGAGGGAACCCGGGTTATTGCAGGGAAGTTAGCAATAACAAAAAAAAAAACCTTTAAATGCTGCAGGGTAGACCTGGGAAATTCCTAGTCTGCCCTGCCCACGACTTCCAGGAGAGGGATTTGTTTACTGTTGCAAATCCCTCCAATCATGTGTGTTCGGTGAGACCCGGGTTTAAAAACCAAGGTCGGTACCTATCAACACCACTTACCAGGGTCGAACACGGGAAAAACCCTTAATTTTTCCCATGTCTGAGTCATTAGACCCAAGACCAGGACTCCGGTACCTTTCACATCACCACCAAAAACCTGGGTTTCAGCCAAAACCCATGTTTTCGGCAAAAAAATCTGTGTTTTTAGTGAGGTGAAAGGGGTATAAGAAGAACAAAAGCTGAAGTTATTCCCCCAACCTAGATTAGGGTCCAAGCAGATGTCTCTTTAGTCAAGGATAATAAAATTAGTAGTTAAAAACTGACTCAGTTTTGGTTGATTATTGTATAATTCTTGGTCTTATAGAATGACATATGCAGGTTTAAACAGCTGAATATATGCAGTAGTAGTTCAGAATATAAATCCAATAATGCAAACTATGAAAATTTCATCATATGGTGCAGGATTCAGTCCCAATAGTGACTTGGTACAAATGGTAAGTACCGATGAGCAACAACCTAGCACAATTTACAATTCTACTCCACTGAGTTGAGTGCAGAGCTACTGAGGAATACAGACAAGACACAGTACACAAGAGGTGAGTTCGGCATACGTCCTTTTCACACTAGGTGGAATAATGTTACGATTATTCAGTTCACTGCACTTTATTTACTTTTTACATCCCATGCAGGTATAGCTTATTCCCTTTATGGTTAGCTGCCTTATTAAACCCCTAAATCAAAGCATTTCCATGTTAGAGCAACAGGTATCTGCTGATATTGTATCCTCAAGTACTCTCATGTGTGGCTCCCTGGTTCCAAGTCCTGACTCCAGTCCTCGGTCCCAGTTATCCGGTTCCTGGGTTTCTGGTTCCTGTCTGTGGTTTTGGTGTTTGCGCTTCATATCCAACTGCTCACTGCAGTATCCAGTCTCTGTAGCCACTCCTACACTACCTATATCCACTATTTTTGCAGTTCTCAGATCCCATTCACCATGTCAGCATCTCCACGCTTATCAAGGGGGCCACGACCTGCCACATCCTGCAGCCAATACCATCCCCACTACAGGGGCTCCGGTAAACACTAGGCTTGCGGTTAGACTCCACGCCTCTGGTCTGGCATGACATATAAGTAGATGATGGCTATAAAGTTGACCAAAGTGGACATGGAGAAACCATACACCATAGAAAAGTAACAGAGGATACACCACCAGAAGTCAGTAGATGGAGCATGTTGGGACGTGCAACGCATCAAGTCTTTGAGTTTGTTTACAGATTGTTACATGCCACTACTCTATTCATGGCGACATGTAAGTGCTTACCTTATTTGCAACTTGCCCTTGCTGTCCTGTCCCATTGCCTCTGTGGGAATCATACCTTTCAGGCCATTGCACATGTCTGTTTCCAGCAGCTGCTGCTAATAGTGGACGCACCCTTCTTCCCTCTGTCTTTTATTGCCTTCTAGCTGCTGTGATTGCTGACAGGACTACAGGGAATCATTTCCCTGTTTTGGACTGCTGGCCAATCAATAGCCAGCTGTTCCATTATAAGCTCCAGCAGTGCTATTTCTCACTGCAATTTATAGCTTTAGTTCACTAGTC
The DNA here is from genome assembly GCA_011038615.1 of Limnodynastes dumerilii. Taxonomy (NCBI): domain Eukaryota; kingdom Metazoa; phylum Chordata; class Amphibia; order Anura; family Limnodynastidae; genus Limnodynastes; species Limnodynastes dumerilii. Next base: position 189,049 of record WWET01000068.1, on the reverse strand, counting down.
TGTGTCCAGCTTTTTTTTTTTGTGTCTTGTGCATTTTTCTTGAGATTTCTGAATGCCCCGGCTCCTGTAGTTCCTCTGCTTACCCCTTGTGTCCTCCAACCTTCTTATACTAGTGTCTCCTCTTGTCCCAGCCTTGCCACCTTTCACTTGCTGTAATTGTGCAGCACCCCTGTGGTGCTCTCTATGTTTGTGTCAGTGTGCACAATCCCTTATGCGTATCATTTGTCCCTTTGTATAGTTTGTCAGCACTATCACCTGCTAGTTCTCTTGTTCCCACTATCTGTTTCCTCTTTTTCTCTGGGGGTCACCTCCAGGGGCCACAACCTGCTAGGTGTCCTGCAGCCCAGCTTAGCCTCACCATCAGGGGCCCTAGTGAAGACCAGGCCTTAGTAAGACTCTGCATCCTGGTTGAGGCTCCTGTTCTCCTTAACACAGATACTGTAATCAGGGACACAGATGCACATTCAGAAATGTGTGTCCAGATTTCACAAAAAAATGCACCGGGATCAGCAACTAAGTGTTGTAATAAACAGGACCAAGATTTAAGTCTGAAGATGTATTATAAATCTCAACATGTATCAAAGGGACACAGTAACAAGCGCCCAGGAACCAATTTTTCAAAGCATTGTAATGTTGTCCATCCCTCAGCTTCATTTTAGATGCTGGATTCAGATTTAAGAAGGAGCTTGCAATTAAGGACCTGATTCACACTTAAGAATCTTCTTAAAATAAGAACTTAAAGTCACTCCTGGGCAAAACCATGTTGATTGCAGAGGGAAATAATTTAATTGTATTCTTTGCATGCAGGGATATATCTTTGAATTGTTTATTGCACACAGATACTGACCAGGTTTACTGTCACACTGTTATGTAAACTTGGGCTGGGAAATATCACCTCTCAACACTAGTACTGTTTGCAACTGATGAAATATGACTCCCCTGCAATCAACATGGTTTAGCCCAGGTGTGACTTTAAGTCACACAGATACTGACCAACTTTACTATTACACTGTTATTTAGACTTGGGCTGGGAAACATCACCTCTCAACTGTAATTATGTTTGCAATAGATGAAATAGGACTCCCCTGCAATCACCATGGTTTAGCCCAGGAGTAACTTTTCTCTCTGAACTTCAAGCTCCTTCTTAAGTCTGGATCCAGCCCAGGTGCATAATTGATTGATGATTACACATATCTTGTAATATATCAGCATTTTTTGGCATAAAGAAAACCTCTCTCAGTCACTGAATGCTAACACTTATTTTAATAACAAATAAACAGACATGTAAATCAATACATAAAATATGAAATAAAATATAATATCACATTTAACATTTTGTTAAAATATAGTAGGTTGTATTTCATGCTTCTGAGAAACATTACAATGCTTTGAAAAAATTAAGAGACCAGGGGGGACATTTACTAAAGACAATTATGTAAAAATCACTATTTTTGTAAAAAAATATTTCAGTGATTTTGAGCAGTTACTAACCAAAATTCACCATGAAATCACCTCTGTTGAAAAAAAAAAAAATCGCTGCCGGGGCACTGTATATTGATCGGGGTGTACTATGTGCATTCCAACTAGTGTGGTACACTATGTTTTTTACAACTATCAGGGCACACTATGTTTATTTGAACTATCAGGGCACACTATGTTTATTCCAACTAACGGAGCACACTATGTTTATTTATTTTTTTATTTACTTATTCAATTGGGCGCATTTTGATTATTTATGTAATGGACACATTATGTAAGCTGACGCATGCCATAACAAAATAATTGCTATGTGATCAACTAGAGACTGTTATACTGTAACACTGGTATTACAGTACCAGAGGTTGACGGTTTTTGGCCTTTTGGATCCGCGCTGGCCGTATTCCTTTAGCCTAGCTAAATCCTGCAATAAAAGAGAGAAGGGACACTCCATACTCTTTAATAAAATAATAAAACTGCTTGTGTGTAAAAGCATGCTGGATAACAACTTGTATAATTGGCACAACACAATAAGTTCCACACAAGTCTGCACACCTTCACTGATCGATGTCGCTCCACGGTCCCAGAATTTAGCTTCATATTCAAACAAAAGCCATTTTTGAAACATTTAACAAAGCCAAGCAAAACATAGGAAAAGCAAAATTAAGTTTTTTAATTATATATAAAAATATATATATACTTTTAAACATATAACTTGTATAAGCTGCTGCATTACACCTTTCAGCCTGTTTGAAATGCAATACTCATTCCCTGTAATACTCTGGATATTGCATACACACATTTATATATTGTGCTAAAAGAGAACATCACATGGAGGAAATAAAGTCAAGTTCTTTCATTTTCTAGCAGGCAGACAGCATAACAGGTCAGCAACATCACCAACATCAAGTTGTTCTTGTAGTGCAGCATACAAGTGTCACAGCATAGTTCACACGACTCTTTAGGTGTTCCAGTGGTCCCTATCATACCCCAACTCCTGGGCAGCTATTTCACCGTCAAGAGTCCTGACCCTCTGTCTTTGAAACACTTATATCAGGAGAGCACAGGTGCTGTTGATTAGCTCAAGCCTGATCACACCCAGGTTCTCTGCTGCTGCTCTAAAACCTGGTCAGGATTCTTCACCTTACTCCCATTTGGAGATATGCTGTCCCTGTCACACTCCACATTACTTTCATGTGGAGGTATGCTGTCTCTGTCACACTCCTCCCCCCTTAGCTTCAACCACCCTGGTGAAGCTAACAAATTTTTAGGCAAGCTTTCCACCTCGCCCCCTGGCCTTGTTCCTCCTCACCTAGCTTCACCATAGGGTTATTGGGACAAGGATGAGGTTTAGTATAGGCGCTTAGAACAAAATGCTTATAACACAATATAGATTCTTAAGACTTAAAAGTGAAGACACTGTACAATTATCAGTACATTAGCACCCTAATGATTGAGTACACCGAACTCCGAATGTTAATGTCCGTGATTGGACTCCTCTTTGCAGTAGTTGCAGTATATGTCAGGATGCTGCTGGCGCAGCGTTTAGTCACAAATTAGCATCAACATGCACTATAATTGAAGTATGGTATTAGTCTTACGGTTAGCGGGGGCCCAAGGGATTTTCTTCAGATATGCAGTGTCTCCGGTAACTTGTGGTGTGAATTTCTCTGGTGCTCCGTATCTCTAGCAGTGAGTAGTGTGAGCCTCTGTTTGGCGGCAAGACAGGGCACATAAAGGTATCTTTAAAAAGTTTTTCCTCTGTCCCAAAGGCAGTTTTTCATATGGTGGCAGGTGAAGTATATCAGCAGTCAGTAGTGTTTTTTCCAACGCGTTTCGGACGGAGAACCGTCCTTTCTCAAGGCTAGTCAGGATAGCTAGTCAGCTATCTGTGGCTCTCTTATCTCTCCTCCCCCCCCTCGGGAGAACGGCGCCAGGACCGAGGCTATCTTGCTGACAGAGACACTGCGCATCCTCTCTGCTAATTACAAGCACAGCTGCAGATCGGAGGAACAGCAGTGGATGTCTTGCCGCCGAACAGAGGCTCACACTACTCACTGCTGCAGATATGGAGCACCAGTGAAATTCACACCACAAGTTACCGGAGGCACCGCATATCTGAAGAAAATCCCTTGGGTCTCCGCTAACCGTAAGACTAATACCTTACCTCAATTATAGTGCATGTTGATGCTAATTTGTGACTAAGAACGCTGCGCCAGCAGCATCCTGACATATACTGCAACTACTGCAAAGAGGAGACCAATCACGGACATTAACATTCGGAGTTCGGTGTACTCAATCATTAGGGTGCTAATGTACTGATAATTTGTACAGTGTCTGCACTTTTTAGTCTTAAGAATCTATATTGTGTTATAAGCATTTTGTTCTAAGCGCCTATACTAAACCTCATCCTTGTCCCAATAACACTCATGAATATACATATACCGATTCAGAGGCATTGGTTAAGGCTGCATAATTGGAATCTAGCGCTCTACTGTGACCCATTTACTCTTTGTATTATTCACCATAGCGTTGTTTGGAGGATTGGGACCTACAAATCTCCTGGAAAGGGCATCCGCATTGAGGTGCTGATACCCCAGATGATGCTGCACCTCAAACTTAAATGACTGTAAGGCCAAAAAGCAATGGGTCACACGAGCATTCACCTCTTTGTTCATGTGCATCCATTTCAAGGGAGCATGGTCTGTAACTAACAAAAACTCCCGTCCCAACAAATAATATTTTAAGGACTCCACTGCCCATTTAATTGCCAAGCACTCCTGTTCTACAGTTGAATACTTGCGCTCTCTGGGAAGTAATTTACAGCTAAGGTAGAGTACCGACTTCTCGCCATCTACCTCCTGTGAAAGGACTGCCCCTAAACCTGTCCCAGAGGCATTTGTCTGCAACACAAACTGTTTTATAAAATCAGGAGCTTGCAAGACAGGCTTTGTACATAAAGCTCTTCTTAAGTCTTGCCAAGCGTTTTCCACTAGTCTGGACCACTTATTTTGTCTGGAGACTTTTTTTTAAGACATTCGGTTAGTGGAGCTGCTCTAGTCTAAGTTGCGACATACATTTGAGTTTGGGCCAAGCGAGAACTTCTTCTATCTTGCTAGGCTGAGGTTTAACCTGTCCCCTGCCCACAATGTACCCCAAATATTTGGCTTCTATCATGCCAATGGCACATTTCTCAGGGTTCGCGGTAAACCCATGTTCCCTTAGAGACTTCAAAACGGCCTCTACCTTTGGTAGGTGGGATTCCCAGTCAGCGCTAAAAATGACAATGTCGTCTAAATACGCAACTGCATATTCCCTCTGGGGCCGCAGCAACTTATTCATAGCTCTCTAAAAAGTTGCTGGGGCACCATGTATACCAAATGGCAACCTTTTGTACTGAAATAGG
>WWET01000068.1:153331-170303 GCA_011038615.1 Limnodynastes dumerilii | reverse complement strand
TAGGGTCAGGCTGCATGGGTAGGGAGGGTTAGGGTCAGGCTGCAGGAGATGGTGGGTTAGGGTCAGGCTGCAAGTAAGGAAGGGTTAGGGTCAGGCTGCCAGGAAAAGAGGGTTAGGGTTAGGGTAGTGAGAGGGGAGGGTTAGGATAAGAATTAGGGACTGGAGTGGGCAAATATTTTTTTTTACAACTTTTCGCACCACAGAGCTTTCGGTACTCCGTGGATCGATTCCTATGCCTCATCGAGGCATAGCAATCGAAATCCCAGCCAGTTCACAACTGGCTGGAGAGAAAACGGTCGATTCGAAAATCCGTTTACGTACCGGAGCCCCACACCCATGGATGCACGTGCATAGTCTACAAAATTGTTTCCAATCCAGTTAAAATGTACAGAAGTGGGAGGAAACTGAAAATATCTGGATCAGTCCATTAGCACTATAATTCTACACATGCAATGAAATGACCCACAACGTTTCAAAGAATATCCTGTTACGTTCTTTATCAATCACTTACCTTCCATTACCTACCCAACTTACATTATTACATGCATGTGCTCTTAGCCTCTGTGCTTTACTAAATTTTGAAGCTGTAAAGTTCTGAATTATGAACGCAGTATTGTTAGGCTTTAAAACCCATGAATGGGTACTGGACACATGGCAGCAAGGTATAAAGAAGATGACACATTTCTGTTTCTATAACCCCCTGTACAACTTTGACCAGCACATGCTGCTGTAGGAATTTTAATTGATCTTCCAGCATTGCTTCTGAGGCTGCCTTCATCCAGCAGACCACAAACTTATATTAGTAAACTCCTCGTGAACAGATCTGTACCTACCATAAAGACTTTTGATAACCTGCCCATCATTGCCTCAGTTGCAGATTCAATCCAACTGTTAATAATTTAATCCCCTTTATACATCTTCTCTCACCAGTTGGTGCAATTATCCTTGGTCCTATTCCTATTCTAAACAATATCATTATCCCATAGACTCTCCCTCAACACATCTCTTTGATCCCCTTCTCCTACATTACATAAAATGCCACATTTTTCAGTAAGAAATTGATGCTAATTATAATGTATTTATCTATAAATGTTGCCAAATCTTCACCCTATTCTTTCCTTCTCTCAAAAGTCACTATATGTCACTTTCTCCTGGTCACACCTTTGTGTTTCTGTAACATACTACTCTCCTGTCCCCACTTTTCATTTTGATGAGCTTCAGAAATTGTGACAATGACAGTGACCATACATATGACCAATGCCTTCATACTTTACTACCATGGTTCCCCTTTTAGTTTGTCTAAATGCTTATACTATCTAGCATACTATCTAGCATGACTGCTCGTGACTAATTTCCCATTGTTTTATCATGTTTCAGGTTGGCTATTGCAACCTCCTTATCTCAGGCCTTCCTCATTGCCACCTCTCTCCTTATCAATCAATCAATCCTTAAAGCTGCTGTCAGCCTTTCTACCATTCTCTGTGTCTGTCTCTATTCTCTTACAGTCCCTTTAATGGAATGCTATTCTCTATAAAAAAAAATACATGTGAAATGGTTCCATTTCTTACACTAAGCTCTTCTCCAAGCTTCTTCCTACAGGTCTAAACTTCTCTCCTTTAATACTATCTACTAACTTCTCCAATTTGCTGATGATCACTATTGCCTCCATGATTTCACATACGTGTTCATCAAGGTATAATGAATAAAAGGTTTCCATCTGCAGACTTCATCTTACTTACTTCACACCTGTTCCATATCACAAACCTTTTCCTTTTAGTATGTAATAAGATATATTCACATAATTACAGTTAATCCATAAACTGACTGATGCTTACTAAATGCTGGATGAGTTAAGAATAAAAAACATGAAAAAAATAATAATGTTTGGGAACACCATGGACCAAGGGCAAAGGCCAAGTGGGAGCATCCAGAAACCCTCCTACACATCAGATACTCTTTCTGATCACAACAAGCAACCAATGTTGGCGTAGATGATGCCACTGTTTAACTCCTTTCAAGAACATCTAAGCACAGCTCACTACTGAAAAGTAAGTAATCGCATATGTGTGAGAAGCATAAATGTTATTTCTGTATGTCTGTGCATTATTCCTCTATTTATATGTTGTATATATTTTTCTTATTATTATGAGTGTTAAGCGGATATATAGAAACCCCCTCTAGAAATCCTGCATTTACCTCTGGTGTAGGTAATAGATTACATACAATGTGGTATATAATAGGTTATTTAAAAGATATGACATAAGGGATACACCATATTTAGCCTGGTTACATACCTTTACTAAAGGATTGATAACGCCCACATTCGGACTTGCATTAAACACTTTGTTGAAGTTGGTCTCTCTGTTCACTAGCTCCAGTTGATAGAACTTTTTGTCTTCCTATAAAAACAAAATTGTCATTCTGCCTGTACTTCTGTCATGCCGCTTTGCTTGTCCAGATAATTGCTTTCAAACACTTCATGTATTAATATTTTAAACATAAATTGTTCATTTGTAAATGCCGCTTTGTTTAATAATTAATTGACACAGTTATAATTTATGAAGTGTGGGGTATTTAAAGATCACTGAATTTTTAATGGTAATAGCTCTCAGAGGTAAACACTTTCAGTTTTTCAGCTTTTATTGTACAAGAAAAAATAAACATAAAAATGTCTTACAATCAATTTCTTAATAAGCTGGTCACGTTCTGCAACCATGTCCTTTAATTCAGATATAACCTGCAGGTCCTCTGGCCTTGGTTCTCTGTTCTGATATTTCTCCTCCATTTCTGTTAACCTTGGATGTTTAATAAGAAGATGGTCACAAAGCATGCAGTTTGCCATAAACTTAAAGTAAAAGTAAAATAAAAAACAAATATTTATACATCACTTTTTAGAGAAAGGAATGAATGTAAGAAAGTAGAGGTGAGACAGATATTTTTGTTACATATAAGACAACTTGCAACCCCTCTCCCTCCCAAAAAAGTACAACTGTGGTAATAATGAAATAATAATTGAGATTTTTTTTAGGGGTTATGATTATGACCCTGCAGAAATGCAATGCATGCAGTGTGATGACAGGTGACACACTGCACTTCTATGACAGAACTCTTCTTAGCTTCTATGACAGTATGAAAAATGTAAATCAGAACCTCCATTAGATTCAGCAATACACTGTACAACCCTGCACTTTTGCAATGTATTTGGGTGCATAGCTGCAATGCGCTTAGCTGACTGTATTCTATGTGATATAGGGCCGGATTCAGAGCTCCTGGCGCATTGCATATACGCCCAGAGGGGCCGATTCAGAGATGCGATTTCCACGGCATCTAGGTGCGTATATTTAAGATCCTAGAAAATTCGCAAAACTACGCATGCGTAGTAATAGTGCAACGCCGTTTACGTAGCGGTTAGGAGCGTAAGTTCGCTAAGAGCGTAAGTTTGAATCGCACGCAAGCACTTAAGATCTTAAGTGCAGCGAATCTTTAAGATCTTAAGGATTTGCATGGAAATGGGCGGGGGGAGGCAGGGAAATGAGGGAAAGTGGGCGCGGGCTGACACTTAGGATCTTAAATGAACGCTACCACGTCACTTAAGATCCCAAATGACAGCGTATAGTTAGGGCAAGTCAATGGTGGTCTAAGTTTAAGATCCACCGCTGTTTGCAAGGGGAGTGTCTGTTTTTGCAGTGGGCTGGAACCTGCTAAGATCTTAGCAAAGGTGCGTATATTTGCGATCTTTTCGCAATCGCATCTCTGAATCAGCCCCAGAGTTTCCCGATTTGTGCTACTGCGCATGCGCAGTAATTTTCTAACGTCATCTACGTTTCTTGTTGCAACGTAGATTGCGTATGCGCGGTCTTATCCACCATCAGTGGATAAGCACATGGGGCCTGATCCAGACTTAAGGTTGTTTTACCAAAGCTATGCACTACAAAGGACAATGCACACCCCTGGCACCCCCCTGTCATGTATGTAACTTAGCTGACTTGTTCTACCTTAACTTTTCCATGCGTGTCTCTGGTCATACATTTCACCTTACGTACGTGCCTAAACCAGCCCATACCTCCCACAATGCATATAATCGGCTTGCATAGAGATGTCACGCCCTATCGTACATACAATATACATGGCTACTTACAATATAAGTATGATTACAGTTACAATGCGTAACATCTGCTGTGCGCAGTGCCTTCTCACAGCCAGATTTATGCATGTAGCATTAACAAAGGTTGCCTCGGCACAAGAATCAGGGGCAGAACTTCTAACTAGAATAGATCAAACCCTAGAGCACCAAGTTCATTCACTTGCAACTCTAGGGCTGTTGCACCGGGTGAACCACCAGTAGCTCCATCCCTGCCATAAAGGCTGTGGCAGAAAGCGAGCAGACACAAGTGCCAAGGCAGGGAGACGCTGCTACCACCAAGCGGGATCCACCATTGCCACTCATCTGGCCGAGTCAATACTCCTCATAAAACCATGCAACAGGAGCCATTGAAGCGGTCTAAGCTGTGTGACAGCACAGACCGTTTCAGTGGCTCCTGTTGTACCGTATTACGACAAAGGTGTTGAAATAGTCTGTTCTGTGTGGCAACCACGCAGAGGCTGTTATGGGGGTAGTATAGTGCAAGTAGATGGAACACTCAGACAGATAAGAACACTCTACAAGCAGACTGAATAATAATTGTCTGAACTCACAGCAGAGTGTGGGTCCCCATTGCGAATGGCCCTATTTCGGGCCGTTTGCTCCCAGCCAGTTCCGAACTTGTTGGGCAACGATTGCTTATGCCTTGAAGAGGCATAGCAATCGAACCCCGGAGCACCAAACATGGTGCTCCGTAAGGTAAGTAACTATCCCCAACCCACTCCCTAACCCTCACCCTAAGTCTCCCCCTGCAGCCTAACCTTAAATCTACCCCCCCTCCGCAGCCTAACCCTATGTCTTCCTCCTGTACCTAGGCACATAGATTGAGTATGTGGGTCTTTAAAGACTATGCCGCCTCGGGGAGTATTCACATAGAAGTGGGTGGGTGGGGGTGTTGATTTTAGCCGGGGAGAGTGTAAGGAGGCATTCTCCATGCGTATATACGCACGGTAAATTAAGGTAGCCTATGGCACTCTTACATGCCATTAGAGACCTAAAACCGGGGGTCGAGTTTGGGGACTGAAAAGAAGAGTTAGGTGTGGGTTAGCATGCACCTAACTCTCTCTTATCTCTGAATTCGGTCCATCGAGTTTCCATGAAATACAATGAACCTAGAATTCCTCAGTAAAAGATACTATTTCCTGCACATTTGCAGGAAAATCGGTCTACTTGCTGACAAACCAGCATTTCTCAAAGTTATTACGACATGCATTAGATCATTTTTTGTTGTCTAAGAAATTATATACAATGTATAATACATTTTACTTGTCTTAATTAATTTTTTTTAACTCTGACGCTTGAAATAAAAATATTATATAATTATTCACCTTAGGACAAATGACCTGGCCAAAGCTAGAGTTATGGGTGTTAAATATGAAAATAGAATTTAGGAACTGCTCTTAAGCAGGTAGCATACAATATGACAATTGAAGTACTTTCAGTACACAGACAAGAAAATAGTAGAATGATTCCCATCAACTGTGAATTCTTGCTGGAGGTTATTACCCAAAAATAGTCCTATGTGTCTGTGTTACACACGGAAAATGGAGTACAGTAGTATCAATATACAGTACAAATAACAGCTTATCAGAGGGCAGCCCAGTAATATCCCTTTTCTGTTACACTAGGCGTGTAAGCTGAAATAAAAAATGGAGGAGCACAAATTATACACAGTTTACATATAATAATCACACAACCAACACTAAACAGGCTTTTTAGGAAGGTACTCAGCCTTCCTGAAGCAGCAGAGAAAGCAGAGATATCAGAGGTAGGAGCTCGACTTGAGTGAAAACTGTTCCTCACAGAAGTCTAAAATGGCGGTGTCTAAAATGGCGCTGAGGCTGTGCCATAGTCCTTATGAGAGGATTGAAACACCTTGAAGTAAAGGCTCTCTTAAATGTGCTGCCCAGTGTCTGCAGATCGATCTACCCCCTCTGTACTAGATAGTTGCATATCCCTTGGGTCGGCTCTGCTGCTTTCCCCTCCTACTATGCTCTCCCTTCATCTGGAAGAAGATAGTGGACACATCCAGAAAAAATAGTGGTTGCTATTTTCAGAAGTGTCCAGGGTTCTCTACCTAGTTCTATGAGCAGGCAGCCTCAGGTACTTCATGGTTATAGCAGAGGGAGGTGCTCACTGTGCTCTGATCATTTGAGTCTCCCCCTGTCTTGAAAAAAGTTGATGGCCAACAATCAGAAAGATCGCAGTTGCTAGTATATCGGCAATGGTTCTCCACCTGAGGAACAGAGTATGTCGAGTACAGCAAACCCGTTCATGAGAAAAACTGAATAAAAATGTATAAAAATAAAAATAATCATAAAGGGCTATCAGCAGCCCACATGAACGTGGACACTTAAAAAATAAAAACCTGAGGAGCAGCAGGGATTGCAGGTGAGGAGCTAAGACTACTCAAACTATTTAGCTGTTTAAGTGCCCACTCATAGCCTAAGACTAAAGAAATTTAGTGAAGGCCAATGTTTGTTAATAGTAATGACATATTTACATAGCCAATTGCAATACATAGGAAATGTAGAGACTATGGGCCATATTCACAGATTCATTTTCACGTGGAGTTCTGTGCGTAATTTTAGGATGTGAGCAACTGCGCATGCGTAGTAACTTTAGTTACGCTATTTACAGTGATTTTACGCATGGAAATCTATTAGGCACTTACTTGGGAATCGCACTTGGGGACATACGTGCGGAGGGGTGTGGTTGAAATCCTTATGTTCAAAGTTACGCGAGAAAGGGCGGGGGAGGTGCATTTAAATGGGCATTTGAGGGTGCGGTTAGATAGATACGCACGTTTGTACCTTGACATACGCCCGTAACTACACACGTAGGGATAAGGGTGCCCTATGGAACTCGTAAGGCAACGAAAACCCGTCAGTGTGAGTGGAGTGTCATGGGTGTTCCCTTGCAACGTGTGTGCGTATAATTGCGTACTTTTAAAAAAACGGATTTCTAAATACAGTCCTATATTTTTGGCATAGAAGAAGGTGGGCAAATACATGAAGAAACTGCAATTAAAAAACTACAAAGAGGTTATTAAATAAAAATAGAATACCATATGAATCTGGATAAAGGTATAGTAGAGAAAACAGGCTCCAGAAAGATAGAAAGAAAACTATCGGCCAGCTCTTTCTTTAATAGTTCAGAGAACGGTTTGAACTCAGATTGAATTTCTAGAATTTCATATTTACACAAAGTCTCTTTTGTAACAGAATTTAATTTCCACACAGAAAAATTCTCAAGTAATAATACATTTAGCTACATTTGTATTTCATAAGTTGTTACAGTTAGGATTCAGATCCTTTATACGCTAATGCTCTTTTATAGCACTGCTGGTAATGTTGGAACAAAACTATCTACACTATTCTGTTAACAGTAGCTGTCAAGGATTCATCAGATTACATTTATTTAACTGAGCCCTAATGTTTGTTAGTAGTGTCAAGTCTGATGTTTGATGTTAGTAGTAAGAAAAAGAAGTTAGCCTTAGTCTCACAAAACTACCAACACCTCGACTTGTGTAAACTTACGAAGCTTGTAATGCAGATTTTTTTTCCATGAGCAATGCTCGTGCCTTTGAAAACTCTGCCATTAGAACTTGTTTCTCTCTGATGTGAGATGCGATTAAGTCATTCGTGTCATCCTCATGTTTCTTGTTTAATTCTTGCTCATGTGTCCTTTTTTCAAAATAAAAATTAAACATTTATACTTAAAACTATTTAAAAACTATTATTATTGTCCAGATATGTACCTACTATGTCAAATAATGTCTTTTATACAATATAGGGCCGGATTCACAACCCCGTATTTTTTAACATACGTGCCTAATTTTCCGAATCTAGCTACTACGCATGTGGCGTAACTATTTTATGCTATCTACGTAGCGTTTTGTTACGTAGATTGCATATATGCAGTCTTTAAAGAAACGCTACGTAGATAGCGTAAAAATTGTTACTTTGCATGTGTAGTAGCTAGATTCGGAAAATTAGGCACGTATGTTAAAAAATACGGGGCTGTGAATCCGGCCCATAATCATTAATATCAATTTGTTTACTTGAGCCTTGGGGCCAGATTTACTAAGCTGGGTTAAATGAAAAGTGGAGACGTCGCTCGTAGCAGGCAAGCAGATTCTAGCTCTCACCATCCTATTACATACTAGAAAATGTCAACTAGAATTGAATTAGTTGCTATGGGCAACATCTCCACTTTTACATTCTCACAGCTTAGTAAACCTGGCCCTTGGACTCTTCTTGGTAACCATGGGTATGACCCAGATTTACGCAAGTCAGGGGATTTACTCAAGTCTCTTGAGTAAGTTCCCTGACAAGTAACATCGGCACATGCGCGTGCCAGATGTCATGAATCGTATCTCCTTCCGTATGGAATTAAGTTCTGTACAGTAGAAATTCCATGGAAAGGGCTGGCCCTTCACTTTCACATACCTAGATAGTCCCTGCCAGACAGGCGGGGATAGGCACGCTAATGAAGGGACGGGGACGGCGATCAGCAGTTTCGCATGAATCTGCGTCCAGATGGATGCCGTGTGGACATGTAAGTGTTCAGAACGGGGCGTGCATGCCCCTCTTCCATGTGGACTTCCAGTTCTGGACAGGGTCCCATGTTTCATGAGATTTGTGGTATTTAATTTTATTCAGTGATCTAGAAAATGAATATCTTTCTATGTTACATCTAAAACGCTGTATTCTAGGGTACTTGACCATTGCCAAGAAACATGAATAGGCAACACGCACAATACAGATAAATGTTTAGACTGATCAGTGTTGATTTCATAAGAGAAGTAATGATTCCATAATATATAGACTACATAATAATATGACTGACAAGCTGGATGAAGCCATGCTAATCCATACTGCCATTTTGTATAAACGCTTGAACGCTCCCATGTTCTATGCATGGTTTGGATATTATACAGAAATGTTGCTATACAGTACATACTTGCTCATGGAAAGCACACTAGATCCTGCGTTTGTTGCTCACAGACAATATAATATAATTGTACACAAAGTAATTACTTAATATACAACTCGTTCAAGGAAAATTAGCCAATGTACCTAATTTGCTGATTGGCTTCACTGCGTATTCTGAGGATTTCTTTTCCTTTAAACTCCAGTTCCTTAGTTAGTGTGTTTATGCTCTCATGTAGAATAAGAAGCTCCTTATTTAAATTAGACACATGTTGTTCTTGATGTCTGAGCTGCTTCTCAAGATCTGCTATCCGCAATAAATACTCAGACTCCTATTAAAAAAAAAAATGAATTATCCAGCAGGGCATGGATTGATAATTTGCATTTCAAATCATTTCACAACATAAAATCATGTGGAATTGTTTTAATAAATAAAGATATGCAGTTTTACACACATATACAAAAAGCTCCAGGTAAGTAGGTCAACTAGTCAATGTCATACATCTGCTAAAATATTTTACATGATAAAAAAAACATTCTTATCCAGAAATAATCAACTGGTAAGGATGCAAGCCAGGAGTCCAAAAACGAACATACACACAAAAGAAAATGAAGATAATTATACATAGCTGTCATTTTGAAGGGAAGAGGTGAGGTCTCAGCCTTGGGTGTACTCAATGGTTTTACATTCTGCTCTTGACCTGCTCAGAAAACTATATGCACAGCTTAATGGCTATTAACCTGTTTAACCTTTGCTATAAAGTAGCTCAACATCCCATTTGTTACATACTCTGATCATAATGGTGCGTATTTACTGTCGGCTGGGTGCCACGTCCTCTATTCTCTGAACATCTCTGCAGAATGTGTTCTGGCTATTTCCTAGCAACCAGAGCATCCGCTAACCAGTGAGGGGGAGAGTTGCTGGCATCTGATTGGCCAGTAATCTCTGTAAATTACTGGCATATCTAGACTATGCTATTGGTTATAGCGTTAGGCCTCCCTGTGTTTGCCTCTTCTTGTATCACTGTTTGGATGGTAATCTCGTTGGATTCTGTGTATGCAAGCTTGCTGGACCTTCCTCTCTTCCACTCTCCCTGTGTGTCTCTATCCAGTCTGTGCTCTGGTACCGTCCTTCCTGCTCCTGAATTCTCTTTCCCAGTCTTTGGGCCTGATCCATACCTACGCTCATGTGCGTTTTTACGAAGGTCGGAAGCGTAAAAACGGCTATTTTTTACTTACTGCACATGCGCGGGGAAGATGTTACGCTCTGAAATTCTGTGTGTAGGGGCCTTGAGCGTACCAGCTTTGTAACACCGCTCAGGGGGGCGTGCCTGTCATATGAAACCCTTAATACGTACCGAGGGCGGGGTGAGTCATTTCAATCGTACAGTATGGGCGTGCTAAGCGTCGTAACTACGCATTGAGCTTGCGGACGCCTGCATTTACAATCAGAAAATTTAGGGTAGGGTTTACTGGGCATAAGAAGGCAAAACTAAGTACAACCAAGGGGAGTGCATGGTAGGTATGCTGGTATAAATATGCTACGCACATGAGCGTTTCATGAGCGTAGGTCTGGATCAGGCCCTTTGTGCGTAAGTAGTGGTAATTTTCTCCCTGGTCTAAATGTGAGTGTGTGTCTTTCTAACACCTTTGTGCTATCAGTATATAGCTACATAGCCTATTGCCACATGAATACTTCTGTGTGCACTATACCACCTTGTGCTATCATTATACTTTCAGCTATTGTGCCTGTCATCCTGCACTGTATAGTAACTCATTTTCTAACTAATGGTGCCTTGATGACAGTGCTTTTATTTAGTTCTTATCACTACCGAGCTCCCCTGTGATTTCCACCTACACAATCTCACTTTTGCATCCCCCCTGGCATTCCTACATTCCATACAGGAGGAGTGTTCCTGCACTAGATTCCTTTGAGAGATGTTATAAGGGAGTCCTAATAACAAACCCCTACTAATTATTATTCTTGGGTACAATCCTCAGTGTCTACAAAAACAGGGGTGCTCCAACAAGCAGTTAAAGGATACAGTTTTAACAAAGTGAAGGAAGAAGATGCTTGTATAGGTTGGGCACTCAGGGGTGTTGTAGGAAAAGGTGTTTTGGTTAGAGTTATAAAACTTAACATTTATTTAGATTAGAGTAAAACTAGCGAAAAATCTTAAAAGAAAAGGTAGGAAGGTATTAAAAAAAATGTTTTATACCAAGAAAACACTGTCCACATAAATAATAAATATATATGTATATGTAAGACACTGGCCAAAATCCTTTTAGAGTATATAGGTTAGAAGGTAAATATCCCTAAATGTGTATATCGCTATATAGTGTGCATAATACACATGCCATCATTATATTAGATTAATCTAATCTATTTAATAAGTGTGCCGGATATAGAAACATAGAAAGTGACGGCAGATAAGAGCCACATGGCCCATCTAGTCTGCCCATTTGTTTATTCAAAACTATACTGACCCTAGACCCTATTTACCCTCAATTTGGGTTACAATTTAGGATACCCTTATATTTATCCCAAGCATGTTTAAATTGCTCTACTGTATTGGCCTCAACCACCTCAGATGGGAGAATAGTCCATTTATCTATCACCCTTTCAGTGAAGTCATTTTTCCGCACATTACCTTTGAATCTACCACCCTCCAGTTTATATCCATGCCCTCGTGTTCTATTACACCTTTTCTTTTGAAAAATTGTACCCTCCTCTAGCTGGTCACAACCCTTGATGTATATAGGGTAATGTTAAATGGAGGGAGGGTTTTAGTGGCAAAGGGGCTGATCCAGAGCTACGCCCGCCGTATCTATACTATTTGTGAATTATATGTACAGTGGCATCTTTTGTATAATGTTGTGTGATTTTTCACTTTATTAAATATAAGTCTTTTAACATGATATATTAAAAATTATAATTTTTAGGTCAATAGTTTTCCTGGTGTTCTCTTATTATAATCAGAAGATTGCGGGTAATAGGGTTCAGTTTTCTGGAACCATGTCTATATGGTTCCTTATTTCTCTAAATTACATGCAGTCAAATGCAGAAGAAATCATTTATTAACATCCCATTTAAACAAAAATATGCAACAAACCAGTCAGCAATAAGCTCAGTAACCAGTCAGCAATAAGCTCAGTAACCAGTCAGCAATAAGCTCAGTAATCAGTCAGCAATAAGTTCTTTTCAACAACAATGCTAAACAACACCACCACATTTAGGTAATAGTTGTAAATGCATCTCAAAGTAAAAACAGCTAAATACTCCAGCAGGTTTAAAATGCACTTTGTGATTGTGGCATCTGTTTTTTAGTATCCCTGTTAAGGCCAAGAGAAGGTTGAAGCAGAAGTAACTGCCATATTTGCAAGAATATGAATGTTTTATAAAAACAAAAAAAAAACAAAAAGAAAACAAAAAAAAAACAAAACATTGCAGATTCTACAGCCCAAAAATCACAACTATCCAAATAGATAGGATCATTACTGGGCATGGCATTAACTATAATTGTAGAATGAGTGCGGTTCTTTGCAGACTATGCCTGTCCTCATATTTATGCGTTATCCCATGCTCCTTGGCTCAGTGATCCTACCTCCAGCTCACGTAAGTTTGATAAATACAGAAGGGCATAAAAATTGCCAAAATAGGAAGCAAACAGCTGTTTGCTTCATTTTTGTCACTTTATCTGCTTTTTTAAATACATGCCATAATTTCTTCCTGATATATGGTAGACTTTCACTAATAACCAATGACGATTCTCCGCATTGTTGGACAGCACACGCTCAAACAATTTGAGAGCTATCTAATGATTATTCTATGATTTAAAGGATAATCGTCCGATATCTCTCCAGTGTGTACCCAGCTTAAGACTCCCCTCCCCGCAGCCAAACCCTAAGACTCCCCTCCCCGCAGCCAAACCCTAAGACTCCCCTCTCCGCAGCCAAACCATAAGACTCCCCTCCCCACAGCCTAACCCTAAAACTCCCTATATATTCCTACCCACCTGCAGTAGTGTGACGGGTCTGCGGCGGGCGGTATTTCCGAATTAATGAAGGGTAAGCATGCCTTTTGGCATACTTACCCATTCATAAAAAATTTTCACAGTAGCGCTATTATCGAAATAGAGACAGACGAAAATTCGTTTTCAGCTATTTGTAAAAAAGCACTTTTGCAGTGGTCACTCCCATAGTACCCATAGTATGAAATCGACAAACTGAATGTGTATTTATGTTCCTAATCTTTGAACTCCTAATGAATAGGAAGCATAGCTAATTAACTAATGGCTGCCATTCTTAAATACATTTGTCCAGTTTCAATTAATTTCCAGGTTCATTTCAAATTCAATGTTTCATGCAAAACTTTTTATTTTTAATTTTCTGATTCCTATCTTCCATAAAAAAATCTTTTCACACAAATTGTAATACTCTTCCTGATATAATTTTCTTAAGAAGCTCAGATCAGATCATAAGTCGGTATCCATATTGGAATATTGGCCCATTACTAGCTAAAAAACAATTGCCATGACAAAGGATGACCAGTTACAAATTGATAGGATACATTATTGGAGATGATACAAAATCCAATTGGTAATTGATTGCTCCAGGCCTTTGTGTATGGTGTTCTGGCAGTCAGACTAGTGTGGCATCTCTCTCATTTGTTTAGATAGGATAGACAATGCCTTCCCCCTGCATTTTACAGACAACATAAAGTATAGCATCTGGTACATGCCACATATACAGAATATTCTAGTTCAGCGTACATAAGTAGTTATGAATTTCTAGAACAAAAAGTGCTAGAACTATAAGAAGAATTAAGAAAACAACTGTGTCCACATATGAACAAATACTAAACTTATGGTATTGGGGTCATGTATGATTGTGCAAATAATACAGTGTACCTGTGTGTCTAAAAATGCTGCTCCTCAATCAGTCAAATGTACAATATTACATTGTCACTGAAGCAAATCATTTGCCATAGCATAAATATGAATTCCCATAATTATGACTAAGTTACCTGGCGCCTACTGTGCTCCTTGTGTCTCTCAAGTTCTATTGTGGTAGCATCCAATTCTTGCTGATGATGATTCCTTAATTGGTCAATGGCTGCTGCATGTTGGTGATTGAGTTCAGAGCGCAGAGATGCTGCAATGCAAAAGACAAATACACATAAATTAACATTGGACGAGCATGGAAACAGATGACAAATACTGCCCAAAATAAGGTTACAGAAGGCAATGCAAATAACAAATTGAAAAAATGGAAAAAAAAAAAACTATATATACTTCCATTTGAGCCTTATATTTAGGGTAGTGTCGCATGAAATTGTTTGCAAAGAAGCATCTGGAGAAAGCTGTTTCAGAGCCATTTTTCTACTGGCTGGAAAAACACTGCAGACACTGGAAAGGTCTACATACAAGAGGCTTTTGATCAGCTGCTTAATTGCTTGTGTGACAAGGCTAAGAAAAATAATGCACTATTCTGAAGCCTAAGCTGTTTTTTAGCTAGCCCAAGGCAATGCTTGAAGCCTTTTATCAACTATCAGAGCAGGAAATGCTCTCATTGTGACACAGTCTAAGTAAAACGCATTCATTTGAATGAAAAGATGTTAAAACTAAATTAAGGCAGCACAAAAAAACATCCATGTGACACTACTCTAAAGCTGACCATATTCTACACAAAGTCCAGATATTGGCACTACTACCCTCTCCTGCTGAGACTGATTAATTAATCCTATCAGTATCCTAGATTATAGCACTCCTTGTGTCTCTGGTTCCTGCACTTCTCATGTCTCAGTTTACAGTATCCAGCTCATAGTCTGGTTACCACCGCATCCTACTGGCGGTAGCTTTGCCTCCACTACCTCTCCGGACTAATCCTGCATTCCTCTGGTCTCATCCACTGTCCATTCCCACCAGGAGCTCTGGTGAATACCTAGTTTGCAGTTAGACTACGCGCTTCTGGTCAGGTCTGATCCATTTTAGGACCACATCTGACCACATTGATGATCACTGTAGCTTGTTTATACCACAATAACTGACAGGTCCAGAGTTAAGATAAGAGGCTAGAAGGCTGGAAGGAAGACAAGTCCAGATGATAATATAGGAATGGTCAGTGGTGGCTGTGGCAGTAAGGCTGGGTCAGGAAAAAGTGATAAACGATACACAACTAGGATGCAGTGGTAACCAGACTATGAGCTGGATACTGTAAACTGAGACATGAGGTGTGCAGGAACCAGAGACACAAGGAGTGCTATAATCTAGGATACTGATAGGATTAATTTATCAGTCTCAGCAGGAGAGGGTAGTAGTGCCAGTATCTGGACTTTCCCTAGTGGGAAATCATCCTAATTATCAAGGCACCTTCTGTGTAGTATATGGTCCGCTTTAGAGTAGTGTCACATGGATGTTTTTTTGTGCTGCCTTAATTTAGTTTTAACATGTTTTCATTCAAATGAATGAGTTTTACTTAGACTGTGTCACAATGAGAGCATTTCCTGCTCTACACAAGTAGGTATCAATGCAGAAGGAGGGCTAAAATACTAGCAAGGGAGCTAGGAACAGGCAAAGCTTATATATGAAGTCTGGGGGTGAAACTAGTACATGCTGGAACATCAATATAACAGGTAAACAGTAATTGGCCAGGTCCTGACCATAGTCAGCGAGCTGCCATTTCCAAAGTAGGAGCCCTGGGTTTAATCACTGACACAAACTGTTGTTAGCCAGAAAACTGCTTTATCAAGTGGACTTATTTTCAGTTTTATATCAAACAGATGTAACGGAAAAAAAATATAGGCCCCAAAATACTAATCAGGGGGAAACATTCATATTCTTTACGTTATAACAGATAGTAACAGGACACTTGAGGTTGCACTTTTATGTTCAGTGAATTGTTTTACAATAGGCAACAAGTTATTTTTTTTTGTTATATTATAAACAGCCTATTTTTGGCATTTTATTTATGTAATTGTATTTAATAAACACAGTTTGGTTGAATTCTAATGGTATACAGCTATATAAACAAAATACAAATAAAAACTTTGGGTCGCATCCAGATCTCCATCCAACACCTGACTTACACACGCACATGCACGCTCCAGATGTTGCTCGCCATTTATGCGTGGATCCCCTATCATGTGGAACTTAGTTCCCCTGCGATAGAAGATCCATCCTACAGGGCAGGTCTTCCCCTCCACCCACCAAAAGTACGCAAGGGAAAGATTTAAATTCTACAGCGTGGCCTTGGTTTAAGACTTACGCGCGGATCAGCAGTCGTACATCAGTCTTGAGGCTGCCTTATGGCAGCGTATCTGCCTTTAAGTCTGCATGAGAGAGGGTAGTGACAGGTCCACGGACTTTAAGACCGTCGCACATCCGGAAAGTGTGCAGGGTTCTGGACCAGGTCCTATGTTGTCACATTATTATGATTGGGGGTTATTCAGTCATGACGCAGTAGATTAAAGAAAAAGGTTTGTCTTTCTTGTCTAAGTTTCTAAAAAGGCCTATATTACTTTTTTTATTGATTTTACACTGTAGTTTTAAAGCTTCAGGAGCACACAGATTTATCACTATGTGAGCGCAATATGCTGAGCACCAAAAGTTAACTTGCTGCTGCTTTCAGTGAAGACAAAGTTAACCTACTGAAACTGTTCTGTAATATAAAGTGGAGACAGAGCAGAGGAAAGAGCATGGACAAACCCTGGGAGTAAGAGTAGGTAATTAAATCATTTTTTACATTTATTATTTATTTTATTTTTTGTTTTAAGGATTTCGGCAATGACACAGTCGACATTGTGGTGTTGGCTGTATAATTTCTGAATTAGGACTGGATCCATTATTATGAAATTAGGATGTTTTCTGCACTCTTATTGTTCCTATGTCTGTGTTCA
>WWET01000068.1:98625-152999 GCA_011038615.1 Limnodynastes dumerilii | reverse complement strand
CTAGACGAATTTACGCAGCTAAGCACGCCCATACTGTACACTTTAAATACAACCCCCCGCCTAGTTAACGTATTTCAGACGTAATTTGGACTAACGTAAAATTGTCACGTCCACACGTAAGTATTTACGTGACACATACGTGAATGGCCCATACGTTCACAATTACGCTACGTTAATGTGTGTATTTTCTATGGTGCGCATGTGCAGTGCGTACAAAACAGCGATTTTACGTCTCTGCCACGCATAAATTCGCTCCGATGCATAGTTCTGGATCAGGCCCAATGTTACTTAGTTTGGAATCTTAGTTATTGTTGCTGTAGAGACTCAAACTGATCCAGGAAATATTAAACCTACACTTCAGATATTTTCTCCCTACCTGCAGGTGTTTCAATTGGATTGCGAACATTTTTTCCCTAGTGCACACGCATGCAGATCAGTGTTACCTGATTGGAATACATAATGACTTGACTTGAGGAATGACACTGGGATTTTGTCAATGTAAAGAAACATTGCCATTTGACACACTGTAAAAATACATACCTAGCATGGCTTTTCCCTCATCTTCTAACTCAAATCGCAAAGTCTGAAGTTCTTGTTCCATTTCCACTCGCAGCATGTCCATGACCTGCTTGTGAGCGTCTTTTACAGTCTGTAGTTCCTCTGCATATTTCTGATGGAAGTGATCTTCCAAGTCCTGTGAAGCAGAATAAAGATATACAGCGGGAGAAAATAACCAGCGTGTAGTGCTCATTATAAGATGAAAGATAAATTGCACGTGAAAAGAGAAGACAAGCAAATTGGACAAATTACCTATAAAAACAGAGTGATTTACCACCAGAAGAGTAATCTACTTATACAAATCAGCACCCTGGTAATCTTGTTTTTTATGGTGAACATGTAATAAAACCATTTTTTATAGAACCAGAGTAGAAAATATAACTAACCATGCAGGCACATTCGATATTAATGACGTATCATGGAAGCAATAAACCATGATAAATAGCATGACTTAATATATATAACACAGAAAATACTGGATCCGAATAGCACTTGCTTTCTGTTTTTGATCCTTTGCCTCCTCCATACTTTCAAACGCTATCATGTGAGCTTCTTGTAGTGACTTCTGCCTCTGCTGATGTTCCTCCTCCAACTCTTGGAGCTCTCGGGTAAGACGCTGCCGCTCCACACCGAACTGAGTCTGTAGCTGCTGCATAGCATTCTGGGACTGGCACAGCTGCATCTCTAGGTTCTGTTTAAGCAATGAGATCTAACACACAGCAAAAGAAATTCAGACAAAAAAAAAAGAAATAAAGCAATAAGTAGAGATAAATATGCCCTGATTGCATATGTACATTTCCATTCAAATGAGCCATACTTTTACTTTTCAAAGCTTTTCTTCTGTCAACAGCCAGTAGATGAAGCATATAAAATTCCATAATACGTTCAGTGTTCTATTTATGCAGATGTTTGTTACACATAAGTCACTGCTATTAAACTCAGCATTTCAACACTGAGTCACTTTTAACTTCTATATATAAAATTCTATTTAATACATTTTCTTTTTAAAAAGGTCAGTATAGCATTTATAAAATCACTTAAACTTCAACAATATGACGGTAACTTTCACAACCTTGTCCAGCCGTTTAGTAAGAAACGTAACTAATGTTAATGCCTTTGAATGTAATTCGTGCTTGCATGCATTTGGACTACTTGCCTAGGAAATCCTGGAGACTAGGGGCCAGATCCAGAGCTATGTACGCTAGTGTCTTTACGCTAGTAATCGTAAAAGGAATTCTGGATCGTACGTAAAAGGAACTCTGATCGTACGTAACTTTAGTATTAATATGAACGAAAGGGCGTGTCATCCATACGACACCAGGAAATACGCTTTGTAGGCGGAGGGTGGCATTTAAATCTTACAGTATGGGCCGGGTTAGGCCGTTACGTACGTCAATCCATTATATACGTCCATACTTACGCTTAGGGTAGGGTTTGGCAAATCGAGTAAATTACGTATGACCTTGGGGAGAACCTAGGGGAGTGCATAGTACTTATGATAGCGTAAATACGCTACGCCAACGAACGTAAAAAGAACTTAGGTCTGAATCTACCCCAAATGTGGTGCACTTAATTAAATCCTAATCCTGCTGTTATGCTGTTTTCCAACATAGCACAACTGAAAATTTGTCATGGGTGCAAGCTACGCTTTTAGCAAACATTTGCACATTTCATGGGCACTGTTTATAAATAAAGATAAACACCTAAAATAGGACGCAACATGTCACTTACTTCCATTCTCACCTTAATCTGTTTGAAAACAGTGGCAATTGATTTAGGAAAATCTGTTAAAACTATGACAAATAATATTGCAACATGATTATATTCCTATTTTTATTGTCTAACACTAATCTACAATTTGCATGCTGCCATTTTATCTTCTCTAGCAAAGTAGCATTTAATGAGACAGAACTGATGTCTGGTGAAAATATATGGCAACGTTTACAGCAATTTAGTTACAGATATGAATGAGCATTTGAGGGCTGACTATTTATCAGCCTATGTTGACTGCCAACACTACAGTACGTATTTGTCAGAAAAATGAAATCCCATTATAAGCAACTATTTTCCCTAGACAGCATATTTTGTTTTTACCTGTCAAAATGTTTGATGGTCTGCAACTCTTTCCATAACAAGACTGCACACTTTTCAGATACATCAGAATTGTGGTAGGTCATCAGAAAAGGTTTTAAAAATGCAATCTAATTGGATGTCCTACAACCCTTATGTTACAGAAAGGAATAAACTGTTTTGTTTCTGTATCGATATATTAGAAAATATAACAATTCTAGTAATAATAATAACTGTGAGCCACATTCAGACTTCTAAATGCCAGCATTTCCTTTCAGTCTGACTGTAGCCTCTTTTTTGATCAGCAAATGTCTGTGGGCTTGAGTCTGTAAACATAGGGTAGGGCATGGTTGTCTATGGTTTGTCCACGTGAACGGAATTGGTTACAATGCTAAAAGATGAACGTCTGGATGGTGTGGCTCAGTGCTATGCAGATCTATGCAAATCATTTTGTCAGGATTTGATTGCTTCCAAACAGGATCCAAGCCTCCAATGCTTTTTCATACCATGGTTACATATTTTGCTAATGGAACCTTTTTTACAATCATCCAGTTATTGGCCCAGATCCTCAGGTCCGTACAACTGTCAAATTACGTACAGCACATACGTAATTTCACAGTTTAGAAGGTTGTGCGCATGCACACAACCTTCTTGCGCCATTGTATGGGTTGGCGTATGTAACGCTTGTTAAGTACGCAGCGGGTTACGGGAGAGGGACTGTTCCCTCATTTACGATCATCGTATCTCCGCCGTCAAGGCGGAGATACAGATGTAAATGAGAGGATGGAGCGGAAGATGGCCCATTACGATCAGGTAGGCGGCCTTAAGTGTCCAGATTACATACCGACCGTCCGTAATGACCTCGGGCGCCCATAGGTCAGGATCCGGCCCATTGGGCCTGATCCAGACCTACGACCGCGAGCGCCCGCGAGCGTAGCGTATTTTCGCCCCCGGGCGTATAAACTTTGACGCCCATGACACTCCCATTGATTGTACCTACTTACAGCAGCTGAACCCTACCGTAAGGTTTTCCAGCGTACGTGCGAATTTTCGTACCTATACGCTGGTCGTACGGGGCTTAGCACGCCCATACTGTACAATTTAAATGGCTATCCCCGCCTCTGTGTAGTAACTCGAGCGTCCGGACTATCATCGTACAAAACGCACGCCCCTTGGGCGAAAAATACGCTGAAAATACGCTCGCTGTACGCTCTTATCCTTCTGACGACCGGAAGTTGTCATACTGCACATGCACAGTGCATTTTTTCGCCCGGTTTTACGCTCCAGACTGGCGTACGCTCGCTTGCAGCCGTAGGTCTGGATCAGGCCCATTGTCTCTGAGGGCAGGCTGCGTCTGGGGCAGAGGGACTTATAACACCCAGGGTTGTTGCTCACTGAACTTCTTTCATGTAGAGTGTGGCCGCTCGCTTGTGCACAGGGAAGCAAGCAAAAAAGATGAAGCCAGGCTGCTCTGGCTGTGAATTACACAGCCAGCAGCCAGACAGTGAATGGCTGTCAGCATGCTGACTGGTGGATGTCTGGCAACCATTTACTGTATGAAAGCATATGAAGAGATGATGGGCCTGATCCAGAGGTACGATGTAGCGCTGAGCGTACTAACGCTCAGCATTACATCGCTGACTCCCCCTGGCACTCCCCCTGTGCGGGCGTATGGCCCCTTCCTTACACCGGCTGAAGGCTACCCTAATGTGTGTAAGTTATCATTTTGTTTTTTCATTTGGGTTTAATTTTTTTTCGTGTGTGTGTCAGGTGGGGGTAGTGAACATTAATTGCTACTTGCTTATGTTTAGTACCCAGGCTAAAAGTTACAAGCCAGCCCCTGTTTGTCTCCTTCTATTTTATCACACTGGGAAGACCATATTTTAAGATAAATATTCTCTATATTCCTTTTACATGTCCATCTCCTATTGGAAATCATTGCTTAAGCTCAACATTATTACATAACTGCTTACATGTCACACTGCATCCACACAGCAGATACAAGAATTTAATGAGCTTCAGTAGTTTTGTTACAATACAGTCGTTGTTAAATATGTACTTCATCCTACACAATACTTACTTATGTCATTATAAATAAATCCTTACACATTATTGATCATGTTATAGCAGAACCCATTAAGTGCCATCCAAATCATGCTTTTCAGCGTGCCGTGAAAACAGCCAGCCAGCCAGCCTTCTGTAACACCACAAAGCAAATGCTGAATTTACAACTGCCAAAGCAGGATAATGGGAATCTAATGTCTAATGTATGCTGCTGTACAATCAATACATTCCACAGCCGCTGATCCACTTTCTGGATATTGATTTTTAAATATTCAATAGATACAGATGAAAGACAGGACTGTGCATCTTGCAAGTAAACACATGTAGCAAAATACTGAACAGCAGTAAGCAACCTATAGATGAGCTGCAGTGCAAATGATAATGCAAGCAAAACTGTGTATGCAGCTGACTTACATTACTGATGGATTTATGTAATGCTTCACCCAGAGAGTGCCGCTATGAAAAGAAGATCACAGGAATAAAGGGAAACATTCAGAAATAAACAGACAGACATGGAGAACATAGAACGTTAATTACAGCTACACACATGATCTATGTAAGACAAAGAACTAAGGATCGGATCCTCACTTCTCATTCTTTTGCGTCTGGATCTGCGATTAACGAATACACTGCCACCTGGTCACCCCGGTCCTCAGCCAAGGTAATCCCGGGGTACCTTAACTCCCAGACACCCCAGTGGTGTCGTAACACAGGCCTGTAATTAAAGCATACACTGAGAATCCTAAATATGGGACAAAATAAGCCCGCCCTGTCCCACGGACACTTTTCCTCCCATACCACCTTTCCTCCCATACATGACCATATCTGGTCACAACTTTCACTGGCCATAGATCAGGACAGTCCTATGAAAAACAGGACAACTGGGTGGCATGGATCAGGGGCAGAGGTTGATCTATTTGGGCCCCACAGCAATGAGGAAGAACCCAAGTCCCGAAGAAAGGGTTTTGCACAAGCAACTGTAGGAGACTGGCAGCTGAAGACAGAGTTCAGTTCTAGGTCTAGGTCAATGAGCCTAAAGAAGAATTAATAAAATCCACTGACTTACATGAGTAGTGCCTGTATTTCCATAACAGAACACAGTCGCCCGATGCTGCAATCCATGCAGAATTCAGCCTCCGCAAGAGGAGCCGGGCCACCCACCATGAATATGGTGGGTGTAATCAGGCGTGTAAATCGTCCAGTAAGGACTCGGATTAGAGGTGCGTGCAGAGTATTTAAGGTATGGTCCAGGGCACCGATCCACAATCCACATGTAGAAGTAAAGGTGGGGATCCCCTGTTCTCCTGTGTGCAGTAATTGGATCATAAATTCCATACATTAGCCTCTGTTGCCAAGGCTATGTATGGAATTTGCTATTAAATCTGGATCAGGCCCTATGAGTGTGGAGCACTGTTGTGTAATCTATTTATAAACAGCTCTCAGCACTCACAGATCGAGTGCTGAACACTGTCTTAAGCTGTCAGCTTAGAGCTCCATGAGTGCCAGTTGAGTGGCTGCCATAGGTCTCTCTTTTCCAGGCCCTGTAGCACTCACACCCCCTGCTCTCATGGTAGTTACACAACTGTCTGCGATATTCATGTATGCATGCGATCATTCAGTTAAAAACTCCCCTTATATGAATGTCTTCCAACCGCCATTTTAAACTTGCAGGATTGGGGAAAATTTAAGGTAATGCATGGCTGAGCTTCAGAAGTCTGGATTGGTACCTAGAGTTGGTGCACATGTAATGTCATGCCTAATTGCTATCACAACTCTGTCATGTGTCGGAAGCTGTCAGTTATTCATTCCTCTTAATTCTGGATAGGGCAGATTGTCATCCAATCAAGTAGTAACATAGACAAAATGCAAACACTGATGACATTCGATCCAAATGCAAGGAAACGAGAAAAATCAGAAGCAAGGATCCGATTCTAAGTGATGAACCTGATGCTTATCTCTACAATGTTGTGACATCAGTACATGAATGGTACATGATAATAATTTATAAGACACAGTCTAGTGGACCTGAACACTATGGCTTCATATTTTACATACTGCTTTTAGGAACAGGATACCATCTAACTAGGTTTCAGAAAAAGGAATACATGTATTTAGGACATAAAACACCACAACACAGAATATAGCCTGGTAATTCATAACTGATTAAGTCTTTCAATATGTTTAAATGAAGTAGGTATTGCTATTTATGTATCACATCATGATACAGATATTAGAGTGTCAGTGCAAACAAAAGGAGCACTCTGGACCACCACTTCTTTTTGATTCACATTATGTTATAACTCAGCTAATTATAAAAGGTCACTAATCAATACAGCAATCTATTTTATTTTATTTTTTTAAAGCCCCAAGCTCTGGAATTTTTCTTTGCCACTTCATGAAAAATAAATCACTTATTATTAGTGTTTTAACACAAATGTTTATTTACAAAAAGGATTTATCTGGTAACTCTGAAAATACACTATTTCTGGGTATTTTACCCCATGGTTTAATATATATAGGATTTGAGTAACTGTTGGCCCTGACAAGGGCCATTACTTATAGACAGATCATTTTTTCCACTCAGATATGTGATTTAAAAAAAAAAAAAGTAAGAGGTTATATCCATGCTCTCTTCCATTTTCCTTAATACATGCAATCTCCTGAATGATGCATTATGTAGACCAAATTAAGCTGCTGAATCCTGACTGGCATAATGCCATCAGTAGAGCTTCACTGGGGCACACTATCATAGATGAGGAGTGTGCCCAATGATAACAGGTAATGACACTGCTAGTTACTAAGCTTAGACAGACAAACTAGCTGTAAATTCAAATGATTTATTCTAATGGTATCGAAAGTGCATCTGTGCAATTTAATTTGCCTTTACCAAATACAACAGCGACACTGCAAATTTCCATCAAGTTAAATAGTAAAATCTCTTCTCCGATAAATGTAAAAATTGAATTACACTAAATCTAATAGTAATCTATAGATTAATAGAACATTCCATTATATTCTAAACTATTGTGCACTACAATCTACACCAATACATATGCAAATCATGCCGATTCCATCAAGTTTCTGGTGGAAGCTGAAAAGACTGTGAGAGAATACTGGACCATATCTAGACTAGGTGTTTTAACGCATGTATATATGATGCTTATGATGTGTTCTGACAGAAGGGAGGGTTGTGGTTGCAAGTGGGAAAGGTTTAGGGGTTTCAGCCAGCTGCAAGCTTTTCATGTAGTACCCCTTTTCCTGACTTAATTAAAGTGGTGTAAGTTTGTCTGTTCTAAGTTTCAGTGCTCCACCAGAGTCTTCTATACCTTGATGTGGGATGTTATTATTATTATTATCATTTATTTATAAGGTGTCCGCAGGCAATACAAAATACAACTACAAAATGCAGGACAGACATACATGGTAGATGTGGACAGCATAGTGCATAATAAATATACTATACTATAAATATAAAAATATCACAAAAGTACAATAAAGTGAAGAAAGCTCATACAGCAAGACAAACTGCGAGGTGTCAAGTTTGGCAGATCAGGGAGAAGGGGATAGAACGCAGTGAGAAAGTGAGAGGTTGACAGGGAGCCACCAGGTGGGGACGGAGTAAAAGGGCAGCAGAGGAGGACAATAGTCTATATGTCCAATAATAAAGTTCCTTAAAAAGACTCTTTAATTATCCCCATAATAGGATTCTATATAGTATAGAGCCCTATTATCGTGGGAATGTAATTGCCCATAAAGGGGGATAATTTAGACACAATGGAAGAGCAATGAAAAGCATTTATATGGGGCACATACTATATATAAACTATATTCCCCATAATAAAGCTTCCTTATTTCTATTTAATTATGCTCATATTATCACCCAAAATAGGACACCTAGTATAGGACATTTTAGGATATTGTGCCCTATTGGGGGAGGGAGGAAAATAGAGCCCTATGGCGATCACAGATTCTTACCGCTATACTGCTTCTAGCTCTCCTATCTTCTTCCTTCTCTCTGCTCTTGCTCCTCATGATAAATAAGAGAGATATAGAGCATGGATATGACTAGGTCATATCAACATTGAGCATCTTTTACTGACAGTGATGGGCGGCGATCAAAATTGTCTGATCCACCATTGCATGATGAATAAAGTTCTGTGGTGGGCTCTGTGTCTAAATGTCCTCCCCGATGGTTCCTGATGCCTAGGAGCAGTACTGAAAATGGTAGTAGAAATACACTTACCAACTGCATATTACACTATTTAGAATATAAAATTAGGGAGCCTCGAAAAGGAGTGTAGATTTATCATTTTCAAGTATTAGTATCAGTTATATATTAATTAAAGTGGATGATAAGACTACCAAGTTTATACACTACTAGATATTGAAGTATGCAGTAAAACAGGAAGTCTTTAATAGTTTTGCTGGGGAGATCCTATGTTTGTTAGAGTGAACTAATATCTCAACACAAACTAAATCTGATTAGTTGTTAAAATGTTAGCTCTGTGTTACACAGCATGTATTGATTTATTAAAAAAAACTATTAGTATAACACTGTCCAAGATTGGTGAGCAGTGGAATTAAACAGGAATCAGGAGAGAAAACATGTGCAGCATGAGTTGATAAAGCAAGTCACAGAACACATTGTGTTGGTCAAACACCTGTGAATATGTAATTTCATATTTACATTATTTGTGAATTTCAATCTGGGAATAACTGGTGCGGGATTCAAAGCGCACATGATTCTTGAACATTGGAATGCACAATCTGCAACCACAACTTCAAATGATGACTCATTGGAAGTCTGGGTATGGCGGATAGCGCTTAGCATGTCAAACAACCTAGATCCATATTGTTTGTAAATAGTTTTATTCAGGTCACAAAACAGTACAACAGCAATTACAATGGTACATTTAGTTTGGTTGTCCACAGAGTCAGAGTGCGACATACATTCGTACCAAGCTTACACATTTAAATATGGTAAAGTGCAACTATTGTAGAAAGATAAACTAGTAAGTAGAGACCTGATATATCATTTTAACAGTTTATGGGGAGGGGAGGTGAGAAGAGGACAGGGGGAGGGTAGTTGGGTGAGAGAGCCAGAGAAGTACGTGGCAAGAGGGGGGGAAAGGGGGATCTCACGCAAGGAGAACCCCTGCCTTTACCATAAACAGATTCTAGAAGAAGGAAGAAAGTTGTGAAATGCACTGCCAGTGCCCAGGGAGCTAAACTAAGGAAAAGAAAGAGACTAGAAATGGTCTTGCTTGTCACTTACTGGTGAGGGTCTAAGTCATGGGTGGCTCGGGCCTCGTGAGCTACCAACGGTCCATGTTTTCCGGGTCTCCTTGTTGGAGCACAGGTGTGTTCATTACTGACTGATACATTCAAAAAAAATCTACAGTTGGTCGTGATTATCTCACCTTTAACTATCTGAGGAGACCTGGAAAACATGAACCGTTGGTTAAGTTAAGTCATATGGGTTGGATTGCATTAACTCAGAATAGCAGTTCGTGGACTTGAATTCCAACCAGTAAAACCAGGTATCCCTAAATCGTTCATACCCAGTTCCAGGGTCTGAGGTCAAGTTGTCCATGTCTAGGTAGAAGTCAGTCTTTATCAGCCATTCTTGAATTGTGGGTGGATGAGGGGACTTCCAATGCTGTTGGATAAGGGCTTTGGCCGCATTGCTGAGGTGCCTCAAGAGAGAGCGTTTGTATTGGGAGACAGAGCAGTCATGAAGGTTGAACAGCCAGAAGAGGGGTCCAGTGGGTACTGATTCCTTAGTAATTTCAGCAGAGAGAGAAAAAATTGATTCTCAGTAAGGTTTAATCCTGGGGCAGTCCCACCAGATATGGAGGGTGTCACCGTATCCCTGGCTACATTGCCAGCATTGGTTAGGATAGGAGGGTAGTAATCTGTGCAAAATGTTGGGGCAGCGATACAACCTAGAGAGTAGCTTGTACAGGGTCTCCACCACTGAGACACTCACCGAACTTATCATGGTGCGCTGGAAGATCTTGGTCCAGGTTCTCTCCTCAATGGTCTCTCCAAAGTCCCTCTCCCAGGCTTTTGTGTAGCTGGGTAGATCAGGTAGCATACCCTCTAGCAGTAAATGATATATAGAGGAAACTGTGTGTGTAGGACGTTGCTGTGCCACGCAGAGGCGCTCAAAGTGAGTCTGTGGAGTTTAGAAGTCTGCAGTCCCTATAGACATTACGAAATTACAAATCTGGATATATCGCCAGTAGTCTTGGCCATTTAGGTTCCATTCCAACTTCAGATCTGGGAAGGCGTGAAGGTGCCCCCGTTCCAAAAGTTGGCCGACCCGGAGCAACCCCCTCTCCTGCCAGTGTCAAAAGGATCTAAGATCAGTGCCGGGTAGGAAGTCTCTGTTTGCTAAAAAATATGTAAGTAGGGAGTACCTGGAGGAGATGTTTGGGCTTAATCTGAGTTTCTGCCAATATTGTAGCGTCGGGGAGATGGTGGGGTGATGGGTCAAAGATGGCCGAGGAACCCACAGGAGAAATGTAATGGGAAACCCAACATGAAATTCCTCAATTTGAATTCACTGTTTGGATTCAACTTCACAGGTCCACTCCAGGACCCTATTCAAGAGGGATGCCCTATAGTTACCGAGAAAATGTGGGAGTTGGAGACATCCCCTGTCCCTTGGGAGGGTCAACACATCTAGTTTTATTCTGGGATGATGTCCATTCCAGATGAATCCCCGCAGAGTGCTTTGTAACTCACAGAACCATTTGGGAGGAATCGAGATCGGAAGGGTCTGCAAGTAGTAGTGTTATTAGTTTTATCCATTAACAAAATGCAAAGTTAATGAACGGAAGAGAAATCTAAATCAAATCAATATTTGGTGTGACCACCCAAAGCATCAATTCTTCTAGATCCATAGTTGCACAATGTGAGGGATTTTGTAGGATTAGTCAGGTGTATGATTGACTAATCATACCATACAGATGATAATGATCATCATTGTCATCATGATCATCAGGGAGGGACATAAGTAGCAGGCCAATGCGCAGGGAAGAGATTCTGAGTTTCTCTCATTCTCTTTGAGTTGCTTTTCTGTACAAGTATTGTATGAGTAGGACTGCACCTATAGTTTGGGGATTAGTCTTACATAAAGAAACAAAGAATTTTCTCTCAACATTGGTTGAAGTATTAATATCAGTTTCCCCACCCATACCTAATCTTCATCACTGGCTAGTCCTTATAAGATCAACCTATTTAATTAAATATTAGAGTACGACTATTCAGCTTTTTTTACCCTGAACAGATTGGAGACAGGCTTCACTCCAGTGCCAAGGCCAACAGGACAATAAATGGAGCATCGAACAGATAAGACTTTTTATTGTTGAATGCAGTTTTATATTTATTATTTGCTATGCAGATTTTAATTGATTATTCAGTAAATAATTGGTTTTAAACGTAATCACGCTATAGTCTTGCTTTTCAGTCATTTTTTATGCTGTCCAATACCAAACTGGAATAGTGACACTCATTAACCCTTTGATGACCAGATCTATACAGCTGTTTGGTACGCATTCACTTACTCACCATTTACCTACATTGTGGTGTTCTCCCTATTTGGCTGTGAGCACACTTCGGTCATCCTTTGGAGCTTTATACTATTTCCCCAACCTAAAGCCCCCTACACACTACAGTTTTTTTAAAATGATAATTGTTCAAAACACCCGAGAAAGGAGTGTTTTGAACGATATTGTGCAAGTGTGTACGCTGTGCAAAGTACACAAAATCGTTTGATCGCAACTTTTAAAAAGTTTAATTTAAATGATCAAGACATTCAGTACTGAAGGCTCAACCAAACTTTGTTTGTAGTGTGTATGCAGGATAATTGCCAATAAAAATGTTCTATAATGTCATCCATCATTTAAAATACTGTAGTGTGTATGGGGCTTTATATACTACAATTTTTATTAAATGATTATACTATAAGGTATTATTCATTTTTTCCCTCTTTCTTGTTTCTAAGCACCTCATAATGACACAGACATAAGGAAATTGAATCAGAACACTGTTCTGGTACTTTTTTCTTCCACTGCATCTATTTTTCTGTTTATAAATCCGCGACTATGGCAGATTTTATCCATAAAAAAGCAGCCCCCTTTACATTGGGTTAAGGACAGGGGATCTGATTCACAGATTGAAAATGAGAGGAAAGTTACTCCTGGATAAAACCATGGTGGTTTCAGGGGAGTCATATTTCATCTGTTGAGAGGTGATTGTTTCCAAGTCTAAATAGCAGTGTAAGAGAAAAGCTGGTTACTATCTATGTGCAGTAAGCACAAGCAAAGTAATCTCCCTGCATACTTAAAATACAATTAATTGACTCCCCTTGACATAGTTTTGTCTAGGAGTGACTTTCCTCTCTTATTTTCAATCTCTGAATCAGGTCCAGGTTCTTTTATCATTGTTCATCACTTTTATCTACATTAGGGGCCGTCTTCACAGATCCGTATTTACTACGTGCACGTTTTTACGCACGCACATAGCATGGCAACACCCACCAAAACCCAAGACACTCCCCTCTCCCGGCCGTGCAATCATACACTTACACCTCCATAGACCACTCTGTTCTTTACGTGCGTATGTCTTCCGTCCGTGCGATTCTTTATAACCGCACCCTCAAGCCACCCACTTTCATGTAAATTGTCAAGTACATATTTCAACCCTGCCCCTCCGTACATATGTATCAAAGTGCGATTCACAAGTCCATGCCTAAAGCACTTACGTGCGCAAATACTACGTAACTTCCGTAAATAAATTTACTACGCATGCGCAGTTAAAATGTACCCCTAAAATAAGGCATTCAGATGCATGTGGATGAGCAAATTGCAAAAGCAGACCTTACAATCAGGATATTCAACAAGAGTCCACTTTCTGAAAGTCTGAATCCAGTCCAGTATTTCCAAAGATTTGCTAAATTACTAGTAGGGCTTGATCCAGACCTACGCTCATGAAACGCTTATGTGCGTAGTATATTTATGCCGGCTTACCTCCGATGCACTCCCCTTGGTCGTACTTACTTTTGCCTTCTTACGCTCAGCAAACCCTGCCCTAAATTTTCTGTGCGTAACAGCAGGCGTCCGTAAGCTCATTGCGTAGTTACGACACTTAGCACGCCCATACTGTACGATTTAAATGCCTCACCCAGCCCTCGGTTTGTAATTACGGAGATCGTATGGCAGACACGCCCCCCAAGCGTAAATACGAAGCTGTTACGATCACGGCCAATACGCTCAGATTCTCAGACCATAACATGAGCGTAACATCTGCCTCATGCATGCGCAGTAAGTACAAAAGGCCGTTTTTAAGCTTACGCCCGCCGTAAAAACGCAAGCGGACGTAGGTCTGCATCTGGCCCAAGTTTACAGTATGCGTGTCTGTAATGACAGCTCTTGGTCATTCACAACAGAGGGAGGCCTGTGGGGTCCCCGGGTGAACTGCCCTTGTTGCACCATGTTTGACTCAGCCCTGTATATAGCATAGAAATACAAATAAGCATAGTTGCATAATACATATAAATGTCACTTATTATAAAACCCTAAACCCCCAGAAAGAAACACTGACGTGCAAATATCACACTTTAGTAATATATTTCTGCAGGTATTTGGATACACGGTAAAGTAATATTTAGTTACCTAGCATAAGTTTAGCTTGATGTGTTATTAATGGGTCACTGTCAGACACATATGTGGACACCGCCCCTCAACTGACTTTACTGGTGACAGCTAATGAACAGCTCTCAGCAGCAGATACTGGCGGTGGGATACCGCTGATACCTTCTGTTACAGTGCAAAGGTAAGTATAGGCAGTCCCCATCAGCTCCAGACCCGGGATAGTGGCCCTGGTTATTAATGTAGTCTCTTTATGCTAGTAGAGTTTTATAATGGGGATTTTATCTCATATGAATGATGTAGCTGAGTAAGCATTTCATCTTGTGTACTTTCAACCTTTTTGTTCTGAGTTTTTCTTTAGAAGATTTCTATTCTTCTGTGGATCAATTGTAATTAATGCACAGCTGCTAACTGTTGTTATAAATGATGTTATATATAAAACGGTTCTTTCAATTAGGCCTTTATTGTTTACTCCTTTGAAAACGTTATTTTTGTAATAACTATAATAAGTTATATGCCTCCGGTTCTTCAGATAGTAAACTATATTTACATTTTTATTCTAGACTCATTAGCACTGTCTCTTTGTTTTGTTGATTTAGGAGATTTGTATTACTCAGAGACTTGCATTCTAGTTTTAATTGCTAACCAGAGATATATCATTATAAAACCCTTTTACCAGTTATATACTGCAC
This sequence comes from Limnodynastes dumerilii, assembly GCA_011038615.1. Lineage (NCBI taxonomy): Eukaryota > Metazoa > Chordata > Amphibia > Anura > Limnodynastidae > Limnodynastes > Limnodynastes dumerilii. The sequence continues at coordinate 137,959 of WWET01000068.1, read as the reverse complement.
AGATATAACACCTACTACCATCCATAAATTGCACAGATATAAACCTAACAAATCATACATTGCTTTGAGATCTGCTTTTCCAGTCACACAGTATACGATTGCCAGCCAAAGACTGCAATGGTACACTCCCATTGTCAGACATGATTTGCAAATAGGTATGTGTAAGTGTCATTCTAGGCAAAATGTATGGCTCTGGGAAACTGGAGGTTGTTACATCAGCAGTTACATCAAATCCTGGACACTGTCATCATTATGAGTGTTACTGAGCTATTTATGAAAGATGCTGTCATAACATGATGGAAATTTCAGTGATTATCTCCTCTCATTAGAAAACATCCAGTATGAAACTATATTTTTAATGCTTTGACGAAAAGCATTGTTGCATCACATTGAGACTGGATATGTATTCTGCTCAATTTGCAAATGTATTGGGAGTGGTTTGGATGCACATTTGTGAGTTTGTTAGTCACGTAGAATTCGATGTTTCAGATTTATGCATGCAGACTGTATATCAATGTAAAATTTATTCCTCATGTTTAAAAAAAAAAGGGGAAGGGTTATAAAATGGCATATAATTACAGTAAGGGTGTAATTGTGAATGAAGGACACCAAGGCAGACCCACATAGGACATGAATCACACTTAAGAACGCAATAGCTTCCTAAATATACGCAACTAATAGCAATAAAACTCCCTCTGCGCGCCCCCGGTTTTCTTATGTGACTTAGGAGTGTCATAGGGCTCCATTAACTGTAGGTTCGTATTTGAATGCGTAGAACGTCTACTTAGGAACTTAACTGCATAACTGCGCCATTTGCTCATTTAAATGCCTCCCTCCACCCAAATCTTCATATCTACCTAGTTACTTATTCATGGAACGCCCATTACTGTGTATGTTACTACGAACCTACAGATTTTAAGTTCGTAGTGTATAAGCACGGAATTTGCAAACTGAAGTCCAACGCAAATAGCATATAAAAGTTACAGCGCAGTGCATCCGTTCTTAAATATACGCACCTAAAATCATTCAAATTCTTAAATGTGAATGAGGTCCATAGAGTGGGAAGTTAGATCACTTTTGGCTGCCTGAGAGCTGATACATATACATTGGATAATAATCATGATGATACAATATATCAGTACTATCTAGCTTCTTCTGAATCGTTGATCATAGACCTAAGCTGGGTCCATCCATCATGGGAGCTTCTGTAACGATCCAACATCGTTATAGAGATTACTCATACATTTTGAAGATGATCTTTGTACAGTCCACACTAAAACAATTCTCTGCTTCCTTATGAGTGTACTTGTTAGGACGCAGCGTCTATTTACAGCATGCGTCCGTCTCTCCCCTCCGTCCATTGCCTCGGCTCGTGCTGCGCCTCCCTCTCCGGCTCCACGCTGGCTTCCTGGCTCTGACTCACGCGTCGTCCAGGCAACGGCGACGCTCACTTCTCCCGTGGGGTCGGCGCTGCGTCCTGGTTGCCATGGGGACCTCCCATCGCTTCCCTTGGCGTGTACTCTGCACTCTCTCATTGGTTCCTGCTCCTTTAAAGCTTCCCTTTTGCCTCACTGCAGTGCTGGTGATAGTTTCTGATTCCAGTACTGTTGCCTGCCCTTTCTGTGTGCCTAGTCTCAGCCCTGTGCTCTGCTAGTGAATTGACCGTTGAGTGTCCCCCTTGCCTGCCTTGTACCTACCTACCTATCACCTTATTGTTTCCAACCTCTCCGGGTCTCCCTCCCTACATATACCTACCTACCTGGTGTTCCCAGTTTTACCTGTGTGAGTGTGTTTGTGATCCCGTAAGGGATCATTCTGTGTGCCAGAAGTATATGAGCCCTAGTGAGTCCTGTCAGTCCTGTCTACCTACTCAGTCCGCAGTCTGTTGTCGTTTGTTCCTCGTCATTTGTCCTGGGCAGTCCCTTCTGCCCAGTCTCGCCACCCGCTTTAGTTGTCATCTGTCTCTATTGTTCACGGTAGGGTGTTCTCTATTTCCGGTTCCGTGGGTCCAAGTTCAACAGGGGACGACCAGGCCGTCAGGGGTTACCCAGCCCATCCCCACCATCAGGGGCTCTGGTGAAGACCCCCTGATTGGTAAAGACTCCGACCCCAGGAAGCTTGCCCGCACACCCTATTGGTACTTTCTGGTGTCACTCCGGTTCCACAAGGGTAGTCCCAGAGTACCCACTATACACTCTCTAGACCACTCCGGTACTCCCCAGGTAAACCCGGAGTGTCTAGACTTGGGTGTCATAACAGTACTGTCAGGTACTCATCAATTCAGCAAACATCGGGCATTCATCTGCATCGTAATGGTTAAAAATGATTCCTTCCTAAAAATCATTTTAAATAATGTTATATACTCTGCAATGATCAGACAGGATCACTGAAGAGTACACACTTACAGAGTATATCAAACACTTGTTTATCAGGTGATTGGAATGATAATTGTGTTTTCCAGCTTAACTCTAACACCTTCTTCATTGCAAGTGATATTTTATGATTCCATGAAGAGGTTATTTTTTGCTGTGTTCATTTGTACACCAGAAATAAGATTGCACCTGCTTGATTTTAATTAAAATTAAACCTTATGATCTAATTATTAATTAATTATTTAACGAATTTAATAATATGAATTCTAAGACATTAAAGATTGAGGGCCTTATTCAGAGATCCGTCAGCGATCAGGCCGCAAATATACGCATCTAAGTCTCAGGTCAGAGCAGGTTATACCCACCAGAAAAAACAGTCACTCCCCTCGCATCCTCCGGCCAGACCTAAACTTAGACATGCATTGACTTGCCCTATCTGGCCTCAGTCATTTCCGGCCTTATGTGTATTAGTTGCGTATATTTCCGGCCCTAACTCTGTAAGCGCGCCCACTTTATCCCTCATCTCAATGCTCTAAGCGTGCCCACTTTCCCTCATCTAAATGCCCATTTCTATGCAAATCCTTAGGTCCGTATATTTCCCCTGCACTTAGGGTCGCATTATTCCCCGTCCGATTCACAAGTCCGTCCCTTAGCCATTTCCGACCTTAATCTCTACGTAGACGGCGTATAACTATTACTACGCATGCGCAGTTGATGCAAAATCGATCCGATCCTAAAAATAGGCAAAGATCTTTCCTTAAAACTGGATCTCTGAATCAGGTCCTGAGTGAGAATGTTGTCTTAATGTTTCATATAGACTGAGCAACACGAGTCAATTAAAAACCTATTTGTAATTTTTGAAGCTATAACTTAGGGCTGACGGTATGCTGTGCCACTATCATCTCCCACCTTGGCACTACTAGAAGAAAGTCAAACTGAATGGCATCAGGGATGCTGAACCTCTCTGCAGACGGTGACATATTGCAGTTTGCCTGTGGATTTTTAATTTAATGCTGTACAAAGTATATTATTTAGTATGGAATTTTATTCATTAAATAATTTGCTACTCTATGAAGTTCCCCCTTCTTTCCTTTTTCTAATTTACAGGTCTTAGGATCGGATCACAGAATTGGTTATTTGAAGGGGAAGCCATGGTTTAAATTTAGGACCAGGTGTATTTTAATTAATGTGAATGGCTGTTTGCAACACATTCTGTTTTTTCTCTGATTATGTTACTAAATCAAGTAATATAAAGGACATATAGTAGGTTTAGTAGCCCATCATATAACATATTATTTTATTCTTGGGACAACCTGATTTGCCATTTAAAACATCCAAAAAATGACATTACTCAGAAGTCACTTAAATGATAAGAAAAAAAATGTTTGTACTTTGTGCACTAAACATTTACTATGATCAATAAAATTTTTTGATCAACATTGTCCTTTAGTTAGAAAAAGCAGTGTCTGTAGCATAATGTAGCCATCTGACCAGATCCAGAGCCCCATTCGTTTTCCATACGTGCCGAAGTCCAATAGTCCCCATGTAAGAGGGAAATAAACTCTCCTGTCACTCCCCTCTCTGCAGCAGTTATGTTACAGATCAGCGGTCCATACAAGTCTATAGGCCAACCCAGACTGTAAAATTAAACTGGTTCCTCCCACCAACCTTGCAGAGTTTAAGTGACTGGACTTTAAGTGACTGGGCTGCTCTGTCATCCAGATGCCAGGAGATCTGCGTAACATCTGGCGCACGCATGCACAGATGTGTTGAAGAATATTCAGTTTGATATATTTTAAGCTTTGTGCAAAGTAAGTACCTCCCTCCCTCCCCCCCCCAACCACATGGCAATAGTAATATTGCCCCCCGACCCCATGATCACATCGCAATAGTAATAGTTAAACATCTGCTTAACTTCCCCCAAAACTCAGTACCTGAAATTAAATTCCAATTCCAATTTTCAGAAGTATACTGATCACACAAACAAAAGGACTTCACACACACAGGTCACTTGATGCTTGGCTGAGATACAGTAGGACACATACCATATTGGACTCTCTCTGAAGATCTCCTTCAAGATATCTTTCCATGGTTGATCTGGCATTTTAGGATGTTCCAAAAGATCAAATCAAAATATCAAAAACCGTTTTAAAAGATATTTGAGCATCTTTGGACAGTACACACTGGGAAGAAATCTGGTGATTGTGTAATTGGAAAGATTATATTTAGAATAAAGCCCCAGTGTGTACCCAGCCTTACGGCTGTAGTGGGAACATTAATGGAAACACTGCTAAATCTACTATTTTTCTAATCAAATACAGAAAAATAAAACTAAAAATAATATTTAAAGGCGAAGACACAGATCTATCTAAACTAGATTTTAGTAAGGCCCTTGTCACTGTTATTCCCTTTTAATACCTGTTTTTCCACTGTATTTATTATCATTATTATTATTTGTTCTTTTTAATAATATTGTGGTAGCATACTATGTAGTTACTTACTGTGTTGCTTTTTAAAGCCATACATCAAAATGGTATATACAATATAAAAAACTCATTGTGTTTTTATTGCATTCAGTTCCCTAGTCATTGTTACCACTTATCCATAACAAATACACAGTTTGTACCTGTTCAAGAAGATCCTCTATTTTCTTTTGCCAGCTTTCTTTTGCTGTGTTTAATTCTCGATCCTTAAGTTGCATGATCTGAGTAACTGCAGACTTCTTGTCCTCCTCATGCAGTATCCTCAGCTCCTCTCGTAGTTTGGTACATTCTTGCCTGAATTGTGCAATGTAATAAATGAGGACAGAAGAATAAGAATAATATAATATTATATATATATATCTTATATATAAAATTCATTGGTCTGTTTGCTTGCTTGACTGTCTGGTTATAAATTCGGACACCCCTGCACCAATTGGGATGAAACCAACGCGAGCATTAAGGGGGTTAGTGTCCTGGTCAGACCGCCCGTTGGTGTACCCTGGGCAGAGCTATGACCCAGGGAGCATGCTCAATAAGTTGGATGTAGCTGTCAACATTTAAAAAATAATAAGCAGCTTAGCAGAGCTTCAAGCACACCTATGGATGACTGTCCAGTGTTGTCAGTAGCCCTAATCCCCAAATTTCCTTTCTGTTGGCTTTTATAATCACTATTACATTGCGAGATGGGTTTAAAGTTTACAGTTTACTAACGTGGTTGTTTTGCTATACAATATGTAAAGAATTATTCATGGAGCATCCAGAAAACTAAACTCAAGATCTCCCTGCATGCAGGATGGTCTTTGCACTTAATTGTCCTAATGGAGTGGTTGGGATCCCAGTTGGACCTTACAGTGGGGTGCGCCGCTTTGACCCAGGGAGCCTGTTCTGAGCTTTCCACTGGAGTGCTGGCTGCCATTCACTGTATGGCAGAATACGGAAAGACAGGGGTAGTGAGTTATAATTTTTGTGTGTATATATAGTAAAACGAGGCACTGTCCCCAGTGCTACATTCAAGTACATGCTCTAACTATAAGCTGCATCTGTATAACCCTAAAATTATGCTTCATTTTACTGCACCTGAGCATGGACAAGGCTGGTTACCTGGTGAAACTTATATTTATAAGGCCTCATTATCATGTATTTTTGGTTATGGCTTATACTTGCAATTTGCACCAATACTTAACAATACCTAAGTGTTTCAGTCCATTTTAGTTCCAGATCACGTGCAACTTTGTCAATCTTCAGTCTTTCTTCTTCCCGCATGGCAGAAACCACACTTTGATGTTTCTGTCTTTCCTTTTCTAGCTCTCCCTGCAGAAATGAATGTAGAAGTCCAATTGAATTGTAGCCTTTGTCCAATGTCCAATGTCCTGTACTTTCCCCTGGATCATCAAAACTATTTTATTGTCACTCTACAACATGGTTATTTATTCATAGCAAGTTGTTTTATTTATTATTCTTCTAAATTAAAGTCACTTGGAAAAGTACTGTAAAGGTATTAAACTTTAGTTTGGCTGAGGGATGTAGAGTGGTAAATGTGAAACCCCCTTGCACATTATATAGTTAATGTGTTTTATTCATTATTCCATGTTCATAAAATCAGCTTCTGTTTTGCAAGAAGATGATATACATAATGCCAACTGAAGGCTGCTCCAGGCTTATTAGCAAATAACAAATAGAATCTAATGATCTTGGAAGAAGTCAAACAGTTATAATGAAGCAATTACTTCTGTGTTTATGCTTTTTATTATAAGTATATTAAACAGAGTTTTATCAAAGACAGGGTGGCCAAAAATGTGGAGACGTGATAACCTAGACATAACCTATACTTAATTTTACAAGCAGATGAAAACACAAGCACACTGTAGTCCTATCAATGAGCTATAATAAACCGCAACGTAACCTGTATATATATTTAATGCAGAGAATATTCAACTGATTTAATCTAGACAGCGTCTTTGTGACAGACATTTACTGACCATATGCAACACAGAGATTATTTAAGTAACTAAATATAATACAGAGATTTATAGTGATCATTATCCAACACAGACAGCATCTCGATGATAAATGTATAATAGGGGGATTAATTTGGTAACCACTATACATAACAACAACACAATTATAAAAAAAAATACATTTATTAGCAAGATACGCCAAAACACTTGCAGCAGTGTACAGTAGGAAAAACATGACACAAGATGTGCAAGGTAGATGATATTATAATAGAAGCTGAGGCAGTAAGTAACTAAATATAATACAGAGATTTCTAGTGATCATTATCCAACACAGACAGCATCTCGATGATAAATGTATAATAGGGGGATTAATCTGGTGCCCACTATACATAACAACAACAACACAATTATTTAAAAAAAAACATTTATTAGCAAGATACGCCAAAAAACTTGCAGCAGTGTACAGTAGGGAAAACATGACACAAGATGTGCAAGGTAGATGATATTATAATAGAAGCTGAGGCAGAAGGATGGACACTGGCAGCAGCAACATATATATATATATGGTGCAGAAGCAAGCAATCCTTAGTATTAGTTGTTAATAGGTAAGAGTATTGAAGGCTGTGGTAAATAGAGGGAGGTATTTAAGCTTAAAGGTTGGGTATAGTAATGTCAAGTATGGGAAGGAAGATGCATTGGTGGGTAGTGGCACAGGAGAAATCCTCTGATGGCGCACTTGCAGGGGATGCATGCTTAAAATGTGTGTAATCACTGTGTGGTGCAGCTGAACAAGTCATTTATTTTACTTTCACTTTTTTTCTCAAAAGTACATTTAAGGATCATATGGAAGTGGGATAAATACAGTAATTCTTAGAAAAAAATCTATCTCTTCTGCTGTAAAATGTGCATGGGTACAGTAAACAAGATCTAAGATGTTTCTATCTATACTTCACCACGTACACAATATCCAAACTGGATATACAAAAATATAGAAATTAGTACCATAAAGTGGACTGTGAAGTTTGAACTTAAGAATGATTTATCAGTAAAAATCTGTAATTAGGCATTATGAATATATTACAACATTATGGTACCGGTATAAATTTATCTTCTGGCTCCTACATTCAAAAAAATATTTAGCGCTTTGATTATGTTCAGCAATGTCATAGATTTACCTGAGCAGTAAACAAAGAATCACTAGTCTCCCTTAGTCGCTCCCTTGTTACATCCAGCTCATTTTGAAGCCTCTCTTGAGCATCTTTGAGACTTGAGATATGACACTCAGCTGAGCCAAGTCCTTGCTCACTTTTTTTCACAAGGTCTTGTAGACGGCAAACCTGTTTCATAGTATAAAACATAGTTTCCATGTTAGTATAAGACAGTGAAAACCCAGGCTGACCTACGTTCCTGCAAATGTATGTACATGTCTGCTGTGATTGCAATTTCCTTGCTTATATAAAGAGTACCTAGGTACTAAGGATAAATGATGAGGACTGTAGGTCATTTATGGTTAAAACAAAGAAATAAGTATTGCTGTTTAATTCCTGTCCAGTAAGTCTGTACTGTATTTTGTTAAACACTCTACAGTTTTGAAGAAATCTTGTGGCGCCTTATAAATAAACACTGATAATATAACTGTGCGTCCCAGCCTGGTGCTTGCAAGATGCCCCACTAGTTATCCCTTGATTTTACCTGTGCCAACATGAGAGATATTTTACATTTAAAAGAACAAAGCCAGCCTTGCAAGCGGATTGAATGTACAATAAAGATAGGAATGAGGGGTCTTGGGGATTGTTTATTTTTTTATTAATTAATAATGTTGCATGTTTTAATACTTTTACCTGGAGCATTACATGTGACCTGCAAGCCATTAAATGTGCCAATGCATGTTAACAACTGTAGTGTGCTATAGAGAAAGTGGTTTTGGCCACAAAGTGGTTTTGACAACAAATACATCCAATATGTGTAGGAAGAGCAGGTATATTAATGGGCCAGATCTCCAAAGGAATCTGTTCCTGGCGGTTACTGCTCCTGACCGGTAAAGATAGTAGGCAGAATTAAAATTCATATTATGGAACCCAAACCCAGCCCTCCATTATTTTGCTGCTACCAACACTAAACCTGCAAGCACTGGTGTTGGTTCATTTTGGTACCCCATAATGTTTTTGTCTCTAAAAACGTATTTCATTGGACTCTTGCCTTTAAAAAGAGAAAGTTTTCTACAATCATGTAATATAGTATATATTAGGTAAAATTACCAACAAGCAAAAAGTAAATATAGTAGGTTTTGTATGCAGCTTCTAGGAAAGCACACTGTCAATCACACCTATAAAATTCAGAAGGATTGCAATTTACTACTTTGTACTTAGTGGACTTCATTTTTTTTTTACTTAACTTAAATTTTTTAACTTTTAATAAATTTTTTTTCATAGACATCCTTCCATGGATGAAAAAACAACGTGGATGAAATATCGTGCAGTAAATTTTTGGAAATAATGGTATGGTTTAACAGATTGATATGAACATAAGCTGTAAACAATGGAGTAGCCAAACAGTAACACATGCAGTGACTTTAATCTTTGGAAGCAGTAAAAGATTTTAGGTGGTAAAAGGCAGACAGGTTTATATCTTAAGAGAATGTTATAAGGTTGCTCCAACTAGGTCAGTAGATGAAGTTAAATAAAAAAAAGTGGAAAATGGAAATCTGTCACTGGCAGACTTATTACGTAAAAGCTGTGTGGTATAATCACTTTCTTTAGTCTGAAACCTGGGTTTTTGGTGGTAATGTGAAAGGTCCCCTCTGTCTGGACCCGGGTCTAATGACCCTGGAATTAGACTTGGGAAAAAAGAAGGGAAGGGGTGACCCAGGAAGGGGTGTAATGTGAAAGGTGCCACCCGGGATTTTCATCCTGGGTCTCACCTAAACAAAAGTGATTGTAGTGATTGTGTACTATTGCTATGACTATAGTGCACAAATTCCTTCCCGGGAGCCGCGTGCCGCCCCTACACTGTCAGGGCGGACCCGGGACCAGGAATTTCCCAGGTCAACTCTGCAGTGGGATAGCCTGTGACCTGGGAATTTCTCAGAGCTGGACTTAAAACAGGTTGTTTTTCTTGGCCCCAGCAATTCTCCCACCAATAAGTGATGATCTGAAAATGGCATAAGTTACACTTATTACATTATATTCTAAATTACCGTATTTACCCATGTAAAAGACGGTCCCATGTATAAGACGCACCTTAATTTTGGGGCCCGAAATTTGGAAAAAAATGTATTACATTATATTACAGCCTTATTGCCCCCTCCTTCTGTGTCCATTTAGCCTTATTGTCCCCTCCTTCTGTGTCCATCCAGCCTTATTGCCCCCTCTTTGTGTCCAGCCAGTCTTATTGCCCCCTCTATTTGTGTCCACCCAGTTTTATTTCTCCCTCCTTCTGTGTCCAGATAGCAGCATTGCACCTCTTTATGGGCAATCTATGTTGCAACAAGCAACGTAGATTATGTTACAGAATTACTGCGCATGCACAGTAGAACATATCGGTAAACTGCAATGCGGCCGGAGCTCTGCATACGGCCCTATGTGTCCATTCCGCCTTATTGCCCCCTCTAGGTGTCTGCCCACCCAGCCTTTGTTCCCCCTCCATGTCCAGCCTACACATCCCCATTCCAAAGACGCTGCACACTTACCTTTGCTCTCTCTCCGGCTCTCCCCCCGTGGCTCGCTCTGCAGAATTACCGTAAGACGCTGATGTGACCTTAGGTGACACTAGCGTCATTTGGTAGAGTGGCTCATTTGCAGGGCAATAAGCGGTGGAGCCCGCAGGCACTGGGAACCCACCAGGGATTTCCCCAGCTCCCTGGCAGGCTACAACCACTGTATAAGACGCACTCAATTTTTAGACCACAAATCTTTCTAAAAAAGGTGCGTCTTATACATAGGGAAATACGGTATATTCTAAATATATGTCACCCAGGAAATGTACAGTACACGCTCACAACATAATAGTAATAATTCTGTGATATAACTGCTACCTATATGACTGTGAATATGATAATCTATAATATATAGGTATTATATTAGATATTATATTGTAAATCACAGTGTAATGAGGATCTTACATAAGAGAAGACTTTACTGACATCCTAAAACTATTGTTATTCAGGCACGTTCAGTTATAGTGTGATTGTAGCAGCACAGTTAGAGCAGTGAATCACAGCAAAGCAGTCAAGAAGCTAACAGCCCAGCATTATGGTAGATTTATAATACTGAGGACTGTATTGCTTTTTTCCAAGGCAATGAATTCTGAAAAGAAAAGACCTTCTGTCTGCTCACAAGCAAATAGGATGTAATAAAAATACTAAATAATCCTATGTAACAAGCACTGACCTAAATAAATTAGGATTATGGAAGTACACATAAATTAATAATAAACATTATCTCTTGTCTAAATGGCAAGTTGCTAATGGGAGATACAGTATGTTTGTCCCAGGATTCTATCTTATGAGTATTAAAATCCCAGGAGAGTTGTATGCGATTCACACAGGCTGCACAGTCATTTTGACTTTGCTATTATCAGGTTAAGGGTTCCTGGGATTGTGGCTAGGGGAGGTGGGGTGGGGGAACCATCCACAAGACTCATCTCATCTCAGGTCTGCAGGGCCTAAGCATAGGTTAGGATGATCATGAGGTTGCACCTTTGAGACATGGGTAAAAAGCTGTGAGATTGCCTGGGACATTCTGGTATAGTGTCAGTAATTTCTATGCTTTTCCTGAGAGGGAAATTAGGTCCCAAAACTTTAGCAATGGGTTATCTTTGTGTATTAAGCTTGATTTTTGTACCGGTCTGAAATCATTACTATAATTAGTCAGAATTCTGCGCCTGATCTTTGTACTGTCCACAATGAAACAATCCCTGACTGGATCGTTCAGTACTTCACAATATACAATGAAGAAACAAGCAGACATCAGGTATCATTGATTTTAATAATTAGGAACTGTCAATAATTAAGACAGCATTGAGGGACAGCATACATTGTTAAGAAGTCAGAGCTATATATACGAAAATTGCATAAGCAAAAGTATGAAAGTAATATACAGCAGACATACATAAAGTCTACCTTTCCAATGTGTAAGACATTAGTGTATTACAGTCTATGGGCTGGATCCAGACCTTGTTAAGTGCTTGAACTTAGTTACTCCTGGGCTAAACCATGTTGATTGCAGGGGAGTCATATTTCATCTGCTGCAAACAGTATTAGAGTTGAGAGGTGATGTTTCCTATCCCAAGTCTAAATAACAGTGTGATAGTAAAGCTGGTCAGTATCTGTGTGCAGTAAGGAATTTAAAGATATATCCCTGCATGCAAAGAATACAATTAACTTGACTCCCCCTGAATTCAACATGGTTTAGTCCTTGAGTAACTAAGTTCATGCACTTAACAAGGTCTGGATCCAGCCCTATTTCTGTAATTTATGATCTGTTATGTGACTGGGCATATGACTGGGATCAATAACAATAAAATAATGGTTGTTAATTTCACCTTCATCACACAGGTCTCTACTACACCCAACCATATTGCAAGGAACTAGTCAGCATTGTATGTAAATATTATAAAGAATATGCATTACATTAGTATTTAACATCTTAAATGAATGGAAAATGAAGGCGCAATATTTCCCAGTAGATATATCACTGCCTCTGTAGTGTGTTTTGTGTATCTATGTGCACATTACTGGCACTGCATTAATGTATAGCAGAATATTATATATATTAGCTGGAATTAAATTATTCATATTGCACATATGACTTTAATTTCCTCTTCTAGGTATACCTACTAGTGACAGAATGAAACATTGAAACATACATCTAATACAATATTTAAAGCAGTAAAGGAATACTATTACTTTGGTAGTGTGTAAACTGCATATAAGTTTGTCCAATTCATATGAATAGTTATTAAGTGCAAGTAATTTGCTTCAATATTAGCTCCTCCATGACATTAACAAGTCCTTTGAGAATAGTATGCAAGGCTGAGTTATACACCAGTGAAGCATCTGTCATAATGAGGAGTAGCAGAGTATTATTTAATTAAATGGTACTTCTACTACAACATACAGTTAACGGATTATGTAAAAAAAACACACTTAGTTAAAGCTAAAAGGGGGAAAAGGTTATTTATAGAATTAATATATTGTTACAAACACTTTAAAGGGTCAAAATGACTAAGCTGCAGGTTTGGAAAAGTGAAATGTTGCCCATAGCAACCAATCAGATTCTAATAGACATTTTCTAGTATGTAATAGGAAAGTGAGAGCTAGAATCTGATTGGCTGCTATAGGCAACATCTCCACTTTTCCAAACCCGCAGCTTAGTAAACCTGGCCCAAAGGCTCATACCTGAAATCTGCGTTAGAAAAGTTAGCCAGAAAAATCTCTAAATCTCTAAAATGGTATTCACCAGACAAACACAACATAATTTCTTCCTTAAATTAGGCAACTTCAATCTAAACTAATCATCTACTCTAGTAGTAATTCGCATAAAGCTGGGTACACACTACAGGTTTCTCAACCAATTATCGTACCAATCACATGAGCAATTCCCTTTCCTCTTCCAACAGTCCGTCGCCTTTGTTGGGCAGGCATTGCCACGGGTGGGTATGGGACAGTTCCTCCTGCAAATCTAGTGTGCAGTGTACGGAGGCATTGGACAAGGGGTATCATAGAATCGTTTAATCTATCTGTCCTTAGAAACTGTTAAGCAGTAATATCTTTTACATGTTTACATTTCTAAACCACACAAACATGATAATAAAATCAGACACATATTTTACTTAACTTCAGTTCTCACTATGAGTTACTGTAGCACAGAAAAGAATATAACACATATGTTTTGTAACTATCCTGCAATACAAAATCAATCAATTAAATTAACAAAAACAATAACCTGCTTTACTAAGCAAGAATTCTTACATAACTTTATATTTTCATAATGTGATATTGGGGTAGATCCAGAACTACGTGTGCCGTACGTTTATTCGCGGAGCGTATTTTCATGCGCGTAAGTTCGCTACACTCCCCTCGGCACACCCCTTGCACGGACGTATTTTGTTAAGATACGCTTCCCAAACCCTACCTTAACTTTTTCCAACGTAACCGCTGTCATACGCACGCGTACGTATGGGCTGAACGAATTTACGCAGCTAAGCACGCCCATACTGTACACTTTAAATACAACCCCCCGCCTACTTCACGTATTTCAGACGTAATTTGGAGTAACGTAAATTTGGCATGCCCACACGTAAGTATTTACGTGACACATACGTGAATGGCCCATACGTTCACAATTACGCTACGTGAATGTGACGTTTATGGTGCGCATGCGCAGTGCGTTCTAAACAGCGATTTTACGTCTCCGCCACGCGTAAATTCGCTTCGAAGCGTTGTTCTGGATCAGGCCCATTGTTACTAAAGCAAAAATAGCACAACAACTGCATAAAGTTACAATCCTTAGTAAGATTATCTGCATCAGACATACATCCACAGATATATGGGACCAATGATACTAGAGTACTGGCATAAGGTTTAGAAGACTATAAGGAGGTTGAATGTTATGGCATAAGTATAACTTAACTGAACCAACAAAGTCACCAGCAACATAACAACCACAAATGTGGTTTTCATCATCCAAACCTCAAGATGCCCAAACAGTGTATGGTCAAGAAGTTAAGTTGACACAAGTTGTCATTAAATATGAGGATGGAAAACATTGTTAGCATTAGCGACTCCTGGGGGTTTCTCAATGTCCAGTCATTTTTTGCAAATTTCATTTACATGAATCTGTTTAATATGTATGGGAACACAATTTTTATTCCATTCACTTTAACATTCTCTTGAAATAACTTGACAAAAAAACGTTGTTAGATCATATTGTTTGCAAAATTGTGAAACTGTACACTGAGCTTTATGCACATCATTATTCTGATTAGGTTATAAGCTCCTCGGAGAAACATGGTAGCTGCACAGAGTTTCTCCAACACTTAAATCAGTGGAAGCAGATACTGTTTTTTAATTGTTAATTGTTTAATTCCCCATCTCCCTGTTCCAACAGATCTATGACACAATCATATGACCTTTGAGAATGTCCACTATACCTATTCTTTTGGAGCATTCTGTGACTTGTAGTTTCACAATACCATGAGTATCACAGGATTCCTACATCTGCCATATGCACTTAAAGCAATAAAGAAATAAAGACTATGCAGGATACACGGAAAGCAAGTGCTGGTGGTACAATAGCTATAAATAATAACTTCCAAAAAGAGCAGCACTGAAAGCAGAGCTCAGTGGCTGCTACTTGTATGTGTTAAGAGCCTCTTTGTGCAAGGAATTATGGGATGCAATGATTTCATTTCTATGGTATTGTATAGCTGTAAAAGCTAACTAGATATAGAAAGAAGATGCAAAGATTACACAAGTGGGACCCAAAAAATGCAATGAAGTTTTGTTGCTGGTATATGTCTATGCTGTACCAGCAAGTTAATTGTCAGCAAGTCATGCAATGTTATTCTTCCATATCGTTATAATGGACCGGGTCCAGACTTCCACTGGCTTTTGCTTGGAACCATAAACACAGCGCTAACGGGAATTCAACACTGATTTTCGCAAGCACAACCTAAGACATCCGATACACCCTTGAGAAAAATGGGAATTCAATGGATTTCTGCACAGTGTCGAGAGCATGCGCTTACTGTATTATTATCATATACCCCCCTCCCACGAGCATAACAGAGAGCTACGTTCTGCCCTTCCATCGGAAACGCAACCAGTACGGAAGTGCGGCAATTGTGCACTCACAAAATGTATGCGTGTCTGATCCTTGTTAAGATTAAGAATTTCAGCAATTAGTAATGGAATAAAGCCATATAAAGATTTTCCAAAGGCTCTGAGCAGCCCAAAGGAAAACAAATCTTCAGTGTAGTGATATATACATATACGTACACACTGCATACACACACACTACAATCCAACCTGACAGGCAGCAGCATGTAAACTGAAAAACAAACACATAAAATTAAACAGTAATGATTGTACTTGTTCGGTAGAGGCTTTACATGGGCACTACACACACTGCTGGAACACTAACTAAATTCATACCAGTAGAATTTGCACATATTATATTCTAAATATGAGGCTATTGCACTAAAGCTTACTTTCTATCATTACTGTGCACTGATGCCAATAGGTCGGGATTAAATCACATGAAATGATAACAAGTTAAAGTCTGTACCTCTTGATTGGCTGTTGTAAGCTTGTTTGTCAGTTCTTCCTTAAGATTTTCAAGTTGTTGCTTTAACTGATTTTTATCTTCTTCTAAACTCTGTTTATCCTTTTCATATTGCTGTTGAAGTTCCTGTATAGAAAATCACACACAACTGCTGAAAATGCTATTTACAGATCAGACACCTCTTTTTGTCATCTTAGCAAATGCAAATAACACAATGGTGGTCAGGGCCTTATTATAACAAAACCAGTTGAAACGTAAACATAATAACACTTGGCTGATTTTATGAAAGCCTGAGAGAAAAGTGAAGATGGGAAGAGTAGGTTAATGGGAAAACAAAAAGAGAAGGAGAGAAAAATTAGAAGAGGGAATAGAAAGAGAAAGAAGGAGCCTGCATGCAAAGAGCTCATATAGAAAGGGACGGTGGAAGTCGTCGCTGTAAAAGAGAGAGGTGACATGCCAGAGGAGACAGGTGACATGCCAGAGGAGACAGGTGACATGCCAGAGGGGAAAGGTTGAAGATAAGATAGAAGCAAGGGCATCAGAATGAAGAGGAGTTGAGAGGGATAAGAGTGAGATGCGTTCTTACCCTGCCAAAACTGGATGGGGTCGCCAGCCACTAAACTGCAGGCACCCAGCGCTTCTAACAGAACTTTTACTACACTGTAAAAATGCAGGGCTGATGTAATGGTGCCAGGAACTACCAGGTGGCACACATACAGTGTCTGAAGCACTGAACAAGGCACTATGTATGTGTTACCATGGCAACTGAAGTTCCGGATCAGCGTGACGCTGACATGACCTTAGGTCGTACAAAGAAGGCAGGAGGCACACGGGCACAGAGAAGGACAGAAAGCATACAGGGGCACAGAGATGGACAGGAGGCAATAAAGGAGCACAAAGAAGGACAGGGGGCATACAGGGGCACAGAGAAGGACAGGGGGCATACAGGGGCACAGATAAAGACAGGGGGCATACAGGGACATAGAGGAGGACAGGAGATATACAAGGGCACAGAGAAGGACAGAAGGCATACAAAGGCACAGAGGAAAACAGGAGATAGAAGACAGAGGCACAAAGAAGGACAGCAGGTATCCAGGGCACAGGAGGCATACAAAGGAATCAAAATCATAGAGAACAGACCACACACTAAAATATAAAAATATACACAACTTAGACAAACTGACCCCCCCAAATAATAAAATATATCAATGTATTATGTTATTAATATTATATTATATTTTGGTTTCAGTACCACTCCCAACAACATGTAAAACATAACAATTTCAACAGATAAAGATGGTTCACAAAGTCTCTCTCATGATATAAAATGTAATAAATATTTATTAGAAATGCATTAAACTTAATTTTGGAGAATTAAAAGATGTTGTATTGTAAATATTAAAACACAGAAAGTGATTTAAAAAATGTATAGATAGAAAAATGACCTTCATGTAATATTTTTTATTTTATAAAGATCCATAATCTTCAGTGTATTATATTATCGCATTATCTTAGTGTCCTTTTCACATATAACTAGGACACAAATTAATGATGTGACTGAAGGTATTACTATGTGGCATAATCGTGTGATGTGGGGGCATTACCGTGTGGCATAATCATATAAACAGATGGCATTACTGTGTGGCATAGTCCTGTGAACTTGGATTATTACTGTGTGGTATAATAATGTGACTTGGAGGTCTTGTTGTGTGGTATAATAATGTGACTTGGAGGTCTTACTGTGTGGCATAATTATGTGACCTTTCGGTATGACTGTGTGGCATAATAATGTGACTTGGAGGTCTTACTGTGTGCCATAATAATGTGACTTGGAGGTCTTACTGTGAGCCATAATAATGTGACTTGGAGGTCTTACTGTGTGGCATAATTATGTGACCTTTCGGTATGACTGTGTGGCATAATTATGTGACCTTTCGGTATGACTGCATGGCATAATTATGTGAATTGAGAACATTACTGTGTGGCATAATTATGTGAACAAGATAACATTACAGTGTCACATTAACCTATGGTCTAGCTTACTACTGTGTGATAGAATCATGTGCACTAGAGGCATTTCTGTGTGGTATAATCCTGTGATCTTGGATTATGACTGTGTGGCATAATTATGTGACCTGGGGATTTTACTCTGTGTCACAATTATTTAAATTTGTTTGACTTTTTATAGGACTTCTTATTTTGAGCGTGCTTTTTTATTAAACCACCCCCATAGAAAAATGTTGTGACACCCCTGGATACAGGGGAAACACAGAGAAAGGGAGAAGTTAATGGTTATACCTGTAAAGAAAATGAGAGGGGAAATAGGTGGTAATTTAAAACTAAGCTTTTGTGAATACACTGGTTTTAAGGGAATGCTTGAAACCAAAAAAAAATGTGTGACGATATAAACATTTTGTACTTATCTGTAGGACATTATTAAAAACTGGGTGGTATTGCTGTGATGTGTCAGTCTCAGAAATTGCTGTGAGGTGTCAACCATGACAACACTGACATATTTTCAAGATAAAATAGGTAATTAATCATTGATGATACTAATTAGTAGGGTAATATTGATGGTATTTTTAATTTAATATGAAAACCTTTGAAAGCTACATCTTGTCATTGATGTATTTATTTGTTTTATGCAGGTTTCCTTTTTTATTGACTATGTGCCAACATTCCACAATCTGAGGTTTTAGAATCCATTAACTCTTATAATGAGATTGACTAATAACAATAGGTTAACATTCAGAAATTGTACTGCAACCAAATTGTTGATGAATTATGAATGAAACCATGAAGAGACTGTAAAATGAACATTTCACTCTTAGCTTAGAAACAGCGGCATTAAATTAAGTGCTGTGTCTGCCTTCACTGTGACTCACCATCTGTAGCTTCCTCTTCTCCTTATTTGAAGAGCTGTGTGCAGCCTCGAGCGCTGCCTGATGTTTCCATGACATCTCTTCTAACGTCTTTGCATGAACCTCTTTTAGCTGCACTGTCTCCTCCTCGAATTTGATGCGCAGGTTAATCAGCTCTTTCTCATAGCATTCGCGTTGGGTCTGCTTTGCTTCATTGATTTTCTGCAAAGAATCAGACAAGACAAACACATTATGAAATTGCTCGCCCATACATCAATCTTTAGACCCATCAATCAGCCTTACAACAGTAACATACATTAGTTTCCACTGTTGTTTATTCAGCACCAAATTATATATGCACTTGACTCGCACTTGACTCGTCATACAGGGTTTCTTACCAATAAAGAGGAAAAAAGTGACATGAAATCTAGAATGTAAGCTATAACTCAGAATTAGATTTCTACTCGAGGCTGCATAAATGGAAACATACATTTTGACATCAGCTAAAAACCAATTTGCATGTCTCGTTTTCCCAACTCTTCCTTCACTGATATTTCTGAATTGCTTGCAAAAATGACACAATACTTAAGCTTAGTCCACATTGTTTCAATCCGGATAATGACTTTTTTAGGCTTGGTACCAGACTTAGGGGATAACTGAAGTACTGGCTATTCAGGTCTTGGCTCTTTTCATCTATTAAAAATGTGTGCTGTGTGTCCAGAGCAGACATACAAAGGATCAATAGCTCATTGGTTGAATTGAACTAGAATATGGGTCTATGAAAGGTTGCTAATTTTTCATAATGCATTTACTATAAAGCTATAAGATTCCAACTACTTTAACATTTCAAAACTTGATCACTGATAAAAATAATATAATAATATATTTTGTGCTTTGAGTAATATTGATAACACATAATAAACTCGGACTGCGTCCAGACTTTTGTGCGTGCGAGGGGAGGCCACTCCTCTTACTCGTGCTAAGACACAATCCACGGACCCTACCTTTTGCGCTTTTCCCAATTAAAATGGGGATGGTGTGGCGTGGATGTCTAAATAATACGGAGGGTGCTTAACACGTCCTCACTATGTTATCGGCATACTCTTTAGAGGAATCACTGAACCAGACCGATGCTGGGTATGCGACACTTAATGCGCTTTAGACAAAAGTGAGAACTTTAAGAAGTAGTCGCTGCCTACAAAGTCTATTAGCAGACTGAGGCTAATGCTAATCACAACAATGTCAAAGGGCCTGATTCAGAGATCCGATATTAACGATAGTTCCGTGTGTATATTAAGGATCGGATCAATTTTGCATCAACTGTGCATGCGTAGTAATAGTGCAACGCCATGTATGTTGAAGTTAGGGTCGGAAATGCCTTAAGGTCGGACTTGTGAATCGGTCGGAAACAATTGCCATCCTAAGTCCAGCGGAAATCTAGGAACCAAAGGATTTGCATAGAAATTGGCGGGGGGAGGCATTGAGATGAGGGAAAGTGGGCGCGATTACAGATATAGGACCCTAAATATACACAACTATTGCACATAAGGTCGGAAGTGAGTGCGGCCAGATAGGGCAAGTCAATGCAGGTCTAACTTTAGGTCCGGCCGCTGTTTGAAAGGGGAGTGACTGTTTATTCAGTGGGATGTAACCTGCTCCGACCTGCCACTTAGATGCGTATATTTGCGATCCCATCGCCGACGAATCTCTGAATCAGGCCCAAAGTCTCATTAAACTAAACTAAGAAAACGTTAAGAAAAATCCATATTTTTAATAATTATTATTATTCTTATTATTATTAATAACTAAAATAATAATAATACATAATAATAATAATAATAATAAGTGTAATGGCAAATCGCAAACCAGTGCTAAGTCAAAAGGAACTCAGCTCACCCTTCAGTAGAAAAAGGCAAGGCATCAATAGATCAACAATTAGTCATAAATGCATCATGTAAAAAAGACTATTAAATGGGTATTGACATATGGAAAACAACGGATTTGGTAAAACACAGTACATAGAAAGTAAGGTAGGTAAGAGCCACATGGCCCATCCTTCTGCTACTTATAACTCTCCCTATGCAACCATGCATCTGACTTGCCCTTCTCATTGATTTGTTTTATTGCCTGGCTACCTTTTAGACAAATAAAATAATGACTCCTAGATTCCTTTCCTTTTCAGTAGTTTCTAATGTAATGCCATTATGATATATTGAGCTTTTGGGATATTGTGCCCCAAGTGCATGATTTTGCATTTTTTGGCATTAAACTGCAGTTGTCACACTCTTGACCATTCCTCCAGTCTACCTAGATCATCCCTCATTTTCTGTAACCCACCTGGCGTGTCTACCCGGTTACATATCTTGGTGTCATCTGCAAAAAGGCATATTTTCCCCTCAATACCACAGGCAATATCACCTATAAAGATATTAAATAGCACTGGTCCAAGTACAGAACCCTGGGGTACTCCACTGGTTACCTTACCATCCCCAGAAGGAACTCTATTTATTACAACCCTCTGTTGTCTATCCTGTAACCAAGATCGTATCCATGCAACTATCTTTAAGTCCAATCCCAAAGTTTCCAGTATTTAACAGTCTGCGATGTGAAACAGTGTCAAAAGCCTTGCTAAAATCTAGATAAGTTATGTCTACAGCTCCCCCTTTATCTAATACTTTACTGACCCAGTCAAAAAATTCAATAAGATGTGTTTGACATGATTTCCCCCAAGTGAATCCATGCTGCTTGGGTGTTTGTCTGTCTGTCTGTCTGTCTGTCTGTCTACAGTATCTGTGAAATTTTAACCATAATTATTGGTTAGTGTGTATGCATTATGCAATATCTCCAGAGACAGAAGCATTATCAGTCTTGCAAAGTGTGCAGTCAGCATGATATATTCATATTCTTTGCTAGGGTTAACACTTATTCAGTCTACAGGATAGTAACAATGCAATTATATATATATGCCTACCTAAGTTACGCACTAGTCACATAATGCACTCCCCTCTCATGTATGTAACTTAGCTGACTTACATGTTCAGAACCCTACCTTAACTTTTCCTTGCGTATCTCTGGTTGTACATAATGCCTTGTCGTACGTAGGTGTCTAACCCAGCCCGCGCTGTACAAATAAAATGCCTTCCTCCACCCACAATACGTATATTCGGCTTGTGAAGGAATGTCGCGCCCTATCGTACGGAGTTACGTACAAGTTACGTATGATCAAAGTTACGATGAGTAACATCTGCCGCACGCTTCCACAGTGTATTACCACAGCCAAAAAATTGGCTTTCGTTATTAAGTCTATATCAGGCCCCATGTAATATTTAAGATTAGCAGCCTGGAAATAAAAGCGTGAATTTCTCCAGTGATTTAGGTGTCAGTCAGGTGGCTAAACATAAGTCTTGGATATGAGTATGTAGGTTGACAATAAAAACAAAAACAGATAAAGGTAAAACACAATTACAAGTATATAATAAAAAAAAAACAATTATGGGTGACATAACTGCTCAGTCATAATGCTTTCAGATCACCACTGGCAATAACCTGAGTTATTCAATCTGTGATCCCTGTTCCCTTAGGGAATTGGGCCCTGTTGCTGAAAGCTCTAGTTCCCTTTCCACACTCCTGTTAGTAATGGATAGATTGGAAATGTGATAAAAAACAGAAATACTAGTAGGGCTACCTGGAATCATGGCAGAGAACTTACGATTTCTTTGTAGTTCTACCAGCCCAGGCTGGCAAAAGCATAATACTGGTTACTCTGAAACTTTGGGGACCGCATGTTGGCCTGTAACACCACGTGCCATTTATCATGTTTTTGGATAGGATGATATACAATTGTTTTTTGCAGTCTTTTTTTTTGTGGTGGGCAACCACTCGCTTCCAATATGGGCAATATTTTTCACATCCAATAGAAATATTTAGGCTGTCAGCAGTATATTTTACATCTCACCACAATGGAGCAAAGCCATCCTTAAAGCATCACTGGATAAAGATGTCAGCAATGTGCTAGCATCTAAGTTGATTTGTTAAACGATAACCAAATCACTTTCCATTAAACTGCCTCTTGGAAATTTTCACATTTTACTATTCTACAACAAGTAACCACAATGAAATTAATAAAAACATTGGGGCAGATCCTGAACTACGCATTTCCGCAAATTTACGTGTGGCGGACACGTAAATTCACAGATTTGTACGCACTGCGCATGCGCACCGCAGAAAATACGCACATTCACGTAGCGTATTTTCAAACGTATGGATAATTCACGTATTGCTAACGTAAATACTTACGTGTGGGCGTGCCAAATTTACGTTAGTGACCAATACGTGCGTTTTACGTGAAGTAGGCGGGGGGTGGTATTTAAAGTGTATAGTATGGGCGTGCTAAGCTGCGTACGTTCGCATAGTCTGTACGCCCGTTAGCGGACGTATTCTGTTACGTTAGGAAAAGTTAAGGTAGGGTTTGGGTCGCGTAATTTGAGAAAATACGTCCGTGCAAGGGGTGTGCCGTGGGGAGTGTATTGACCTTACGTGTACGAAAATACGCACCGCTAAAATACGTACGCACACACGTAGTTCAGGATCTACCCCATTATTGGCAATTAAAATAAAGCAAATTTTGCGCTAATTTCTAAAATGTTGTCAGGTAATCATTTGTCCAAACCAAAGGGTGAAAATAAGTGTTTATATTACTATGACCTATGGCCAAACTAAAATTACTCTAAGGTAACACCCTTTCTTTGATTTCATTAGCAAAAATTAATCTGTGTGCTCCCAAAAGTGGTTTATGGATTTTCAAGAACATACTTCAAAATGAAGACAATAAAAAAAGAAATAAATGCAATCAGATCCAGGACAATGGGCCTAAGTGCTTGTTACGTTTCATCACGTAGCGTATTTATGCTAGCGTATTTTCTATGCAGTCCCCTAGGTACTCCCCCCACTGCTGCGTGCATGCGCAGTAAATACTAATGGGCGATTATACGTCAGTGGCTAGCGCAAAATCGCTCGCGTGTGTTAGGATCTGGACCAATGTCATTATACTAATTTTCTGGTAATAGATATCGTTGGTCTAATGAGGCCAAAATATAACCTGCTAAGCTCTAAGCTTGGCTTCATCCTAACACTGCACTGCAGTACACAGTGAAAACACCATCCCCATAGTAAAGGATAGTGCTGGCAGTATTGTTATGGTGATGCCTTGCAGTGACCATGTAAGTTCAGAAAGAAAACCCTGATGCAATCCACAAGAGTGATTGGAAGACGTTATCTACCAACATAAAAATGATCACAAGTAAACAGAAAAGGCTATAGTGCAGTGATTTTAAAAAGTCCAGAAGTGGCCGCCTAGTCAAAGCAAAGATCTCAAACCAGCTGAGACTCTGTTGTACCATGTGAAATTTGCTGTAGAAGAAGTGACCAAGCTGTACATTTGGGATTTGAGGCATGTACACCATAAGTTGTCCAGAGGTTTATTGTATTTTATATGGCAGTATAAAAAATATTAGATTTTTACGCAGTTTACAGCATTAAGTTACTTTTATATCATGTAAAGAGGAGCAGAGTAATTTGGTCACTGTGATTTCATGTTGAATATAGAGGAGTTGCACAATTTACCATATATTAGTAGTAATATTGCTACTTTGTGCCTTTTAATGCAAGACTTCTATGGGATGTGCAGGGAAGGCAACAGTATATACTCGGTACTAAACACCCTCTGTCATATGCAGACTTCCATTTCATCCCCATTTTAAGTGAGGATATGTCAAAAATCTTAAGGTCAGGTCTCAACGCGTGGCTCTGAGTGCAGCGGGAATGGAAGTGTGGATCTGGCCCAGTGACACTAAGTGGTCCCAAATAGCATTCTAACTAGCAGAGAAACATACTGTATCATACGTCTCTGAAGGAGTAAAATATACAAGTATCACAGACATTTTAACAGTATCAATTATTTAACACAGTACCAATTTGTAATGTCCATAATTACATTGTAGACAACTGTAATTAACAAAGCCTGATGGTATTAATATGTAATGCATGCAATCCTAACCTTCTCCAGAGCAAGGATCTGTTGCCGTTGGCGCTCATCAAGGTTCTGATTTTTGCTTTGCAATAGAGCTCGCTCTTCCTCCAACCTTGCTATTTTCTCTTTTATCCTAATCTTCTCAGACTCCAGATCCTGTATGGTGGCTTCTTGTGTCATCTGTGTAGCTTGTAGCATCCCAATGTGGCCTTTAAAAAAAATTAAAAATATAATATATTTATATCAAATGAATCTAAGTGTTGTAAGTCAATTATATTTTATCTTCCTCACAATTTCTAATATATGAAACGCCATAAACCTCACTCAACCTGGCATGATACAAATACTGTGCAAGAAGTAAGATGGAAATAAACAGAAATATATACATTCATTCATTAAGATGAAGCAACAAGAGAAAGCATCTAGCTGCACTATGTGATTTATATAATATGTGATATAATGTGACACAGTAAATCACTGTAATAACAGACAGGAGTT
This sequence comes from Limnodynastes dumerilii, assembly GCA_011038615.1. Classification (NCBI taxonomy): domain Eukaryota; kingdom Metazoa; phylum Chordata; class Amphibia; order Anura; family Limnodynastidae; genus Limnodynastes; species Limnodynastes dumerilii. The sequence continues at coordinate 112,475 of WWET01000068.1, read as the reverse complement.
TTTATGGATATGAACAGTGTAGTTCTGAAGAAGTTAAGTATATTGGGGCAGATCATCATCTACGGCTGACAGTGGAATTACGCAAGCTGCTGGCGTAATTCCCCTGTCTAGTAACATCTGCGCATGCATGTTTTGTTAGCGTGCTGGCGATCGTACTTAACCTTGTTATGTACGATCGACGTTAGAAAAAAAAGGCTGAACCCCTAATTTATGAATTTCGTATCTCCGCTGTAGAGGATGTCCCGCTACGAATACGTCTGCAGCCGTATGGCCACAGACCTTGTCGCAAAATTTAAGGTAGGAATCTGGACACGTAAGATTTCCTACCAAGAGCGTAGAGTGTGCACTCCCCGCTACGCAGTCGTACTTACAGACCCACGCAGAGGTAATGAGTGCGAGGGTCTAGATCTACCCCCATAAGTTTAAGTTCCAAATATAAAAAAAATGCAATGTTCCTAAAAGTAACAACAATGGACTGTATAAGCACACAGAGCTATCCAGACTCCCCATATTAAGATCATACACCTGGGCTTGAAATACAGTGGGAATCTAAAACTGGTAGGTATGGATCCAATCCAATACTAGCAAGGAAAAATAAAAAAAATTCCCAAAAACCTAGACATAATCCAAATGGTTGTGGCTAATAATACTTATTTTATAAAAAAAAACAACACTTACTAGCTTTTAACACAAGTTCTGTAGCCTGCTGTTGTAGGCGTTCTCGAGCAGCTGCTAGCTCAGTTTCGGTGTCTTTATATTTGCTGACTAGAGACATCTCCTCCTGCTTCATATTTTCCAGCTGATTATGGAGGACCTAGGAAAAAAATATGACATATGCTCTGAGAAACAAGCAGCAGGTTGGTCCATGCTTTTGCCTATGTGTGGAGGGTGGTCCAAACTTTACAATGTGCAATAAAGGTGAGATGGAAAGGTTTGAGAAGGCATAACAGGGGGGCGAGAGAGGAATGTATGGCTATAATGGGAATGTAAGGAGATATGTTGATCAATGTTAAGAGTATGTGAAGTTTAATGGGGCTTATGAGGCATGGCTGGTGTGATGCGAGGACCCAGAAACATTGAAAGTTACTGTAAATTAGTGCCATATAGCACATCCAGTCTGCTCAGTTGTTTTTATGTACTATACAGACCCTAGACCCTATTTGAGCTTGAGTTGTGTATAAGATTTGGGATATTCTTATAAAGGGCCGCCACCATAAAATTTCGAACCCAGAACATGACGGGACATGATGTGTGACATGACATGGGGGGGAGGACACCATGGACCTTCAGAACAAATTACAGAGGGCCAATGGGCAGGGAAGTCCCCTCTGTGCTTTGCCACTCTGTAATACAGCCTGCCAGGGACGGACACAAGTAGGAATCGGTGGTATACATTAAGTGTGTCACTGATTCCTACTAGTATCTGTATATCTATCCACAAGTGTCTCGGACAGACAGAGAGGGGAGCCTGGGACTCCCAGACCCGTCTCTGTCTGGCTCCAAGACACTAGTCCCAGCTGTCTTCCCCTGATGGTAGCCCTGTTCTTATGTTTATTTACCTTTTTCTGCTGTAATAGCCTCTACCAGCTTAGATAAGACATATGAAAGGCACGTATAAAAAAACGTTAATCATTAATTCCAGTATTTTTTTTCATTTGTTTTTTTGTGGCATATGTGTATGTGTGTTTCTCTTAAATCTACTTAAAGATAATATATATATATTTGTTGAATAGTGAAACTTTCTTACCTGAACATCATTCTCTGCTGCAGTGAGAGAAGTTTGAAGTTTCTGGCACTTTTCTCTTAGACTTCCTGCTTCCTCCTGTACAACCTGAAATTCAGTTTTAAGGATCCCAAGATTTTTCTGTAAAATAGCCTCTTGAGTCTGAAATTCTCTCTTCAGCTCTGCTTCTTTCTGCTTGCTCATGTGTAAACTCTCTGTGGTAAACAGCTGAGACCTTTTCAAAGCTTCTAATTCATGTTCATAGAAGGCCTGTGCTTTAGTGAGTTTCCCTTCATAATCCTCCACCATTTTTTTCTTCTCCAGCCGTAGGTCTTCCAACTTCTTGTTCAGTTCCTCCGCCTGTATTCGATGCATTTCCTCCAGTGTTTCTTGTCCCTTGTTTAAAGTAGCATTTTGGCTATGCTGAGCTTTTAAAAGCTCCTGAATTTCTAATCTATGAGTTGATCTCAGTTCTTCCAGAGCTGCACGTTTGTCTTTCTCAAACTGTACCTGAAGTTGCATGAAACTCCGTATTCTCTCCTCAAATCTCTTTCTTATCTCCTCTACCTCTCGGGACATTGTCACAACTCTTTGGACATGTTGAGCTTCTGCACAAAGCTGCATATCTTCTACTCGATGTTTGTAGACTTCAAATTCAGTAAGTGCTTGGTGCTTCATCTTTTTGTGTTCCTCCAATGAATCTTCCAGTGCTTGGATTTTCTTTTTAAGGTCTGTTTCTTCTGACACTTTATTCTTAAATTGCAATATTTTCTCCCTGGTTTCTGCAATGATTTGCTGAATTTCTTCTTCATGTGCTTCTTTAATGGCTTGTACTCCTGACTCATGCTCATCATTCCGAGTGTTTAAAGCATATATCACCTATAAATAAATAAATAAATAAATAAATATACTATTACTATATATTTTGTAAAGGATTATAAATATGTGGAGCTTATAAATATGTCATGCAGCACAAAGGAAAATTCCAATAGCTTTAAGAAAAGTATAGTTTGTGAAACATTTACAGTTATCTACTGTAGTTAATAGAAAAACAATACAAGTCGGTATATTTGTAATAATACTTGAAAACATACAGATGTAAATATTTATAGTCCGTAATAGTCATTAGATTTGTCTGTATTAAAAATGATATTTAAGTAGATTAATCCAAACAGTATATTTTATTGCGAACCAGTAATATACAAAGTACTTATTCAAAATCATGATTCTTTATTTGTCTGTTAATGCTTTTACAAGACTATATTATTTTTGAAAAACTATATATACAGAAGCCAAAATATTGATTCTCTATTCTTTTATATTTAATAATCAAGGGTCAGCTTAATAATTGCTAGAATAACATTTTCAAAAATATATAAAAGTTTGCATAAAGAATGAGTAAAAAATCCATGTACATAAATGGTCTCTGTCTGAGGTATACTAAATACTCAATTATTTGGGAAAGATCAGCTTCATGGTAATTGCAATGTTGACAGCTGTTTAAAATAATAAACTGAGGTTGATTTATATTAACAGACTGCAAAAGAACTAACATTCTGTAAACCATAGAAAACAACAAGAAATTAGCACTGATTTAGTGTCATTTAGACATGACTGGTGCTTCGCAAAGCATTGCTTATTACTACTACTTCAAGCACAGAGGATTAGCTGAGCCATGGCTCCTGCATAATAAAGTGCTATGCTGAAGACGTGGCTCAGCTAATCCCCTGTGGCAGTGCTTACTGTATCTGCTCAGTCGTTCAGCTGTCATATGCCTAAGCAGTACAAGTAAGCACTGCTGCTGAGGTCAGCTGAGCCTCAATTCCTGAACACATAAGCCCCTGAAGGGGATTAGCTAAGCAGCAGCGACTTGTGTGTGCCACAGCAGCTGCCAACGTTAAGGATCGTGAGCATCTCCATTACACCAATCCAGGACTGACGCCCTAGACAGTGCCTAAACCTATCTAATGGTAGCCCTGGGCCTGCATTTAGACAGTAAAGCTGGTAAACAAAAATGTAATTGTTACATATACCATTTTTTTAATGCAAATAGCCCTGCTAAAGTCCTAATGTGGGGAACAAATGCCTGTATTCTCAGTGGAGTAGAGTGAATCAGTGGCATACCTTGACAAGTGCAGAGTACAACCAATATGGTGTCTTTTATTGCACCCTTAGAAAACAGCTAAATGTGAGTGGACAATACACATTTAGCAGGCAACTGATTTCACCAACAACTTTAGATTTTAATTTCACTGTGTGGTTTCGGTGCTCCAAAATGGTAAGAAAAAATAGTCCCCCACTCCTTTCCCTAATTCTAACCCTAACCCTTCCCTCTCACTACTTTAACCCTAACCCTTCTTTCCTGGCAGCCTGACCCTAACCCTCCCTTCCTTGCAGCTTGACCCTAACCCACCATTTCCCCCAGCCTGACCCTAACCTTACCTCCCCTGCAGCCTGACCCTAACTCTCCATCTACTGCAGCCTGACCTTAACCCTCCCTCCCATGCAGCCTGATCCTAACCCTCCCTACCCCGCACAGAGAAGTTACTCACCTTAGATCAGTGCTCCTCAACCTTTTCTCACCCTCGGCACACCTAAGCCCTCCCCAGAATTCCGCGGCACACCTTAACCCTTCCCAGAATTCCGCGGCACACCAAAGCCCTTCCCAGAATTCCACGGCACATCAAAAGCAAAATATACAAAAAAAAAGCAGGAATTACAAAGTACATTCACAGATATTACATTTAATTGTTATTTTTTATTTGATAAATTAAAAAATCGCAGCTAATAACTTTTTTTCTTATAACTAATTTAACTATGTTAGCCCCCATCATGTGTCTGCAGTCTCCCCAGTAGTCCACATTCATGTGTCTCCAGCCTCCATAGTAGTCCCCATTCATGTGTCTCCAGCCTCCCTAGTAGTCCCCATTCATGTGTCTCTAGCCTCCTTAGTAGTCCCCATTCATGTGCCTCCAGCCTCCCCAGTATCACCAATCATGTGTCTCCAGCTCTCCAGTATTCCGCATTCATGTATCTGCAGCCTCCCCAGTATCCCCTTATTTCCTTAAGGCAAGGTCTTCCAGTGCTTTTTCCCCGGTTGGAGGCATTGCACCGTGGCACACTTGGCAACATCCCGTGGCACACTAGTGTGCCATGGCACACTGGTTGAGGAGCACTGCCTTAGATAAAGGCGAGAGAGTGGGGGCGGCAGAGGGATATTGTCGGTGGCGGTATTTCCGAAGGAGAATGGTTGAAGTATGCCGAACGGGATACTCACCCATTCTAAAAAAAAAAAGTAGAAAAAGGTAAGTATTCGAAATAGGGACATCCGAAAAAGAACTTTCAAATGTTCCTATTTCGGAAATGGGACATTTTTTACAGGGATTGCAACCGGTTTCATAAGCTATATATAATGAAATATTTTAGCTTTCAGCTTTAACACTAATATGTTTCATTATTCTGCTAGACCAAACCACCAGCAGCAAGGATTCAGCACAATAGGTTTTATAAGCACAATATTTATTAGTTCAAATTCCACAATAAACAGTGCCATTGAAACACCACACCATAGAAATATAGCAAGAGAGAAACAAACCAATTGCTTTATAAATATTACACATGGTAGTAACAGCGAATTACAAAAAAATATATATAGAACAAGTGACTAACACATTTTGGGTAGCTGGTCATTATTAATCACATATTCATATAAATATCTGAAAATCTGGTCATTGTTACAGTAACAGAAATGAAGGTTTTAAGTATACCAAAATACAGGATAAATTAAAAGGAATGTAGCGCCCAAAGTAATGATCCATGTACCGAAGAAGAAAGATCATTTCTAAAAGAAAAATCAGTATTTAAAAAAAGATCAGTATAGTGTTCATTGCAATGTGATGCTTCATTCACATGAAACAAGCAAAGCTTATTTTATTTTATAAGAAACTAGCAGAATTTCCCAGCGTTTAAATCTTCAAGTTATTAATTCAATAAGTTGGATGCCTTCTAGAAGGTTCTACAGAGTTCTATACATTTCCACAACCTTCTAGGAGGTTCAACAGAGTTCTATTCCGAACTCAAATTCCGAACCCAAACCCTAATTCGTACCCTAATTTTGAACCCTAATTTGAACCCTAACCGTAATTCGAACCCACAGACACCCTTCTTTCGTCATCTCGGAGCGAAAGTGACGTGGTGGCATCAGGGTAGCCTCCTGGAGGGCGCGGGGCGACCGAAAAGTTTGAAGCCCATTGTTTCCTATGGGAAGGGTTGAAATGCATGGCGGTCAAAAAGGAAAAGGCGCTCTCGGGGGAGAGGCATACGGAGAAAGCGAGGCGTGTATGCGTGCATCAGGGTCGCCTCCCGGAGGGCGCATGGTGGCCAAAAAGTTCTACCCCCATTGTTTCCTATGGGATTGGCTGAAACGCATGGAAGTCAATGGGGAAAACACGCCTTTGGGGGATGGGCAAGAGCGAGGCGGCGAACCCTTCGGCCGGCTCGTCCTGGAGCTCGGGTAACACGGGGCGTCACGGTCGCATCCTAGGGGTGGCGCTGGGGAGCCGTAAAGTTCCCCTGCCATTCTTTCCTATGGGGCCATGCTTTTCTATGAGACCCATGGATTCCTATGAGAGCCATTAATTCCTATGGGAGCATGTCACCCCCTTCCCACCCCCACCCCTAGGGGTACTAGGGGTGTCTTACCCTCCCTTCCATGCAATCTGGCCCTAAGACTCCCTTCCCTGCAGCCTGACCCAAAGACTCCTCCCTCTGCAGCCTAACCCTAAAGCTCCCCTCCCCGCAGCCTGACCCTAATAACGCTTTCAGATCACAGCCCCCCGGCAATAAGCTGGGTTTTTCAACCTGGGTTATTGCCGGGTGATTTTGCCAGGTTTTTGACAAAAACCCCTTCTACGTACAGCAGGGTAGACCTAGGTAATTCTGGGTCCTGGATCTGCCCTACCATTGAGAAGGGACTGCGTGCGGCTCCCGGGGAGGGACTTGTTTAATGCTGCATAGCAACAGTAACAAATCCCTCCAATATGGTCTTTTAGGTGAGACCCAGATTTAAAAAACCCGGGTCAGCACCTTTCACAATGCCACTTACCAAAGTCCAACAGAGGAAAAACCCTTCCTTTTTCCCGCGTCTAAGTATGGAACATTTCTCATGTATAAAATCATGCAACCAGCTTTGTTGAGCATAACACACACATAGACACATAGCGGCTGATTCAGAGTTGCACTTACACCTTTTTTTTAGGTGCACGTGTAGACCTGAGCAATACCATGTGGAATTGCAAGGGGAAGCAGATTTAAACTGTAAAACCAGAATTGAAATTAGGAGGTGAAGTTTCTTAGCTCAACTCTATTTTATAGAATAAAAGCTATGCAGTATGTTAGAGCTATGTGCAAAAGTAATGTATTTTCCCTGCATGTAAAATTTTTTAATTAATTAACACACTTACTTTGAAAATGGTTTAGCCGAGCTGTAAAAAAAGGTGTAAGTGCATCTTTGAATTAGTCCCAAATACACTAATTTACAGAGGGATTTGTAATCTTGAGTAAAACCAATAGTAAATTAATACAGCAAGTGCTGACAAGTGAAAATAGTACATCTGCAGCATTGCTCTGTACAAACTGGAAAACTTCCTGCTATTAAATAGACTGACAGAACAAATAATCAAGAACCACACAGGTGCATTCTGGTGTATCAATATTGGATTCTGCACATGACAATGTCCATTTCTGTCCAATATACACACAGCTGTTAAAATCAGCATCTTTCACATACCAACCCCCATATAGGGTTTTTATAACCATTTCAGAAATGCCTCATTACTCATTTAAAGTCTATACTATTTTTAAATAAAAGAGAAAGAAAAGGGAGATTATTTCTATTGAGGAAAGGTAGCAAATGAGTTTTTTACACATTTTAATAGTTTATAAAATGCGTGCCAGTCTTCCTTTAATAAATCATGTTACTGAAGTGTAATAATGGAATGACAATTTGCCAGCTGACACCTGAACAAATGTACAAATCAAGATCATGCCCGTTACATCCAGTTTTACTAATTAGATTTTCCAGCATACACATGTGACTAGGTCATTTGTAGGCTGACACGGAGCACCTTTTACCAGAGTGTGGGCAATCCCAGCTATCTGGCAGACTTTGCCCAAGAGATTTAAGTGAGTAGATACACAATAATCCAACAAAGAGTAGAGAGAGAATTTTTGTTTACTGATAAATATGACATATAATAATCCTTATATAAAGAAAAATGCTCAGTGTATGGTACAGACATTAGATGCAACCAGGTTCTTTAGATTTCTTTTTGAGATTTTTCTAAGTGGTAATAATATTGTTACAGTGTGTGGCCAGCTTAACATAATGCGTTTTACGTCATACTGACTATTTGTATGTGGTCTATGTTTTATGGAATTAGTATATGTAATATAAGTAGAATATACAGGTCATATGTGGGGGGGAGGGGGTATTGGCAACAATATAATTCCTTTTGTTGATCAGGACATACCTTACTGTGTGCAAACATACATTTTATTTTATTATAGGCATAGAACCCACAACTGTGACTTTTATGTGTTCAGTAAATCATGGGTGTACATGATGATACCAAACTGGTATCCTATGTCATTTACTGGTGTAAAATTGTGCTGTTATAAGGACACGATGGTACACAGAGTACATTTAGTCTAAAAAAAATAGGCACGAAGCACCAGATTCACACCGGATATGCTATCTACGGTCTCTAAGTCTGCTGTAAAATGGTACTAGGCATGCACAGTACCATTATCTCATTATTGCTACACTCCGTGCGAATCTGAGCCCCTTGCACTAGGGGCTTGCCTACCCCCCATACGTAGAAGATACGGGAGGAGGCATGTAAATTGTACAGTAAGGGCTTGGCTAAGCCCATACATAGAATTCAGTATTCCGTATGGAAGTGGGGGAGTGCCCTGTTGTCCTATATGCGGGGCTATGGATCCAATTCCATACGGCAGCCTGCACAGCAGAGGTTTCTGTATGAAGTATAGGAGTAACTATGAATCCGGTCCTAAAAGACTCTGGAGAATTTAATGGAGTGTGGTTTTGCTAAACCAAGCATTTTTTTCAGGCATGTTGCAATTTGCTATATTTAATGACACGAAATGTACAGAAAACCCTCTGTCAATCTTTAATTAATAACAAGAGCCTTTGGTCACTATGTAGAGTAGTGGATATTTTTGAATGCATACACAAGCGTGTGATATGCTATGATAAGCTATGAATGCACTTTTGTAAAGGCCTCCAACTATTTATAATGTGTAAGAATACTAGTATTCGTAGAGAAATTGTGCCTGCTATGTGCTTCGAAATACAGCTATTTGTTAATGACCGAGCAATTCACTTTCTAATAAAAATATGTCAGTAATAGACACCACTTTAAAATCAACACTCAACTTAGTAAGCACTACACTATCTTACTTGACATTTAGGGGCTGATTCAGAGTTTGGGAGTCAGGGTAAAAAAGGTGCAAGTGTACAGCTCAGCTAAACAATTTTGCAAAGTAAGGGAACCTAATTAATTTTAAATATTTGCATGCAGGGAAAATACATTACTTTTTGCACACAGAACTCAAATACTGCATAGCTTTATGTTTAATCTATAAAACAAATAAATAGATAAAATTTCACCTCTCAAACATAATTTTGCTTTCACAATTGAAATTTGCCTCCCCTAGCAGTTCAACATGGTATTGCTCAGGTCTACGCTTGCACCTAAAAAAAGGTGTAAATGCAACTCTGAATCTGGGCCTTTACATGGATTTTTTTGTGTCTACAGTTAATGGTATTAAAGGAGACATTTTTGCGAACATGGTGACTTTTCTAAGGATGTGCACACTGAAAGCATTTTAATTAGCAGCATATACTTACAATGGCAAGATTTTCAGAATATATCCACTGTATTTAGAATGCCATACAGAAATACATTATTTCTATATTTAGAACTCTGTTTCAAATATATATTACATTTCCAAATGTCTTTATTATTTCTCTAACACAATCTTACTATTAAAATGTAAACTTTCTTATCTTTTTGTTTCTCACTATTGCTATATATGTAAAAAAAAAAAAAAAAACCTGGGCTTTTAGCCTTAGACCCGGGTCTCGGTTCAAACCCGAATTTTTAGTGGTGATGTGAAACATCTAATGACCGGGCAATGACCCGTAAAAAAAGGGTTTTTTCCCGGATCCATCATGGGTAAGATATCAATGTGAAAGGTTCTGTTCCGCAGACCTAGGACGAGAAATTTCCAGAGTCTACCCTGCAGCATTTTAAGGGTCAGTTTTTTTGCCATAAATCATCCTGCAATAACCTGGGTTGAAAATCCCGGGTGTATTGCAGACTGACTTGTTTGGGTATCCACACTGGGTTTCCGGGGATGTGATAGGGTTTCAGCGTAGTATTTGAAGCTCGAGGGTTCAATGTAGGATCTGCTCATGTGTAGTAGACGAAGGGTTTTGTATACAATGAGACTTGACTTGAATTGGCAAAGCAGATGTGACAAGGTACAAGGTAGGCTTTGAAAGGACTGGATAAGATAGGCTTGGCTAGGCTGGACAAGGCAGGCTTGACTGAACAAGGCAGGCTTGACTGGACTGGAAAAGGAAGGCTTGACTGAACTGGACAAGGCAGGCTTGACTTGACTGGACAAAGCAGGCTTGATAAGCTTAGCTGAACTAGACTTGACCAGGACTGAACTTGATAAGCTTAGCTGGACTGAACTTAACCATGACTGGAAAGGACTTGATAAGCTTAGCTGGACTAGACTCAACATGACTTGAATGGACTTGATAAGCTGAGCTGGACTGGATTTGACCAGGACTGGACTGGAATTGATAAGCTTAGCTGGACTGGACTTGACCAGGACTGGATTGAGTTTGACTTGACCTGGACTGGACCAGGACTGTACTGGGTTTGACTTAACCTGGACTGGACCAGGAGTGAACTGAGCTTGCCTTGACCTGTGCTGGGCCAGGACTGGAATGGACTTAACCTGGACTGGGTCAGGAATGGATTGGACTTGACCAGGTGTGGACAGGAACTGGTACATAATTTGGTTTGACTAGAATTGAACCAGAACTGAACCAGAGCATATGCTGGATCCGGGCTTGAACTGGAACAATGCATAGGCTTGACTTGGATACCGCAAAGCTAACAGCAGCAGTGCTCACTGTAGAACCAGACATCTTGAAGACCAAGTTGTTCTGGCACTGTGGATACAATGCACTGGGTTTAAATAGTGTGCCCTGGTCCCTGATTGGAAACTGGAATCATGTGGTTTGCTAAGCTTGCATCCGGTTGGCTGGCACTGATCATGTGTGCAAATTTAAGATGGCAGCACCCATGAATCGGAGGGCATGGGGACTGGAGGTTGGACGGCTAGAGAGTGCCGCCGACAGGCGGCCTCTCACATGGTAACCTGTAATTCGTGACACAGGGTGGTGATGTGTAGGGGTATTATATAGTTTTAATCTGTTAATGAAATTCTTCATCACAAGTCGGTTAAGAGTTTTTCTCCACTATATTTCATTAACCTGCAAATTATTTGTTAAAATAAAAAAAAAACCCAATCCATTACTATTTATAAGGGATATTTGCTTTGAGATTAGGGTTTTGTGGTAACACAGTAGATGCAGACATGCTTCATTTCAGTGCTTTTGGATCGCATTTTGCCTGACTGTTTCTGTGCATGCAAGCACCTCCAGGCTACCTGAACAGACCTATCCAACCTTTAGAGTAATGGTTCGGATCCAGGCTTCCAAAAAGGGGGCGCTTTCCAAATCTCTAGGATCAGAAATGCCTGATTTCTGCTATCAGCCTATGTGCAAGCACTGCATTTCCATCAGCAGGGTGGGACAGGGCAGGTAGAAGGTCGGAATGGGGGGTGACTATGTATAGGCACTGGGACACTGAGCATCGATCCAGACTTTCCAACCATCACCACTTTACGTCCTCAAAAATCTGAAAACATAAGATATGTCTATGGCTATTGGAAGTCTAACCACACGAGGGGAGCGGCTATTAGAATGATTGCACAAATATGTTGAAACCGAGGACCTGCGATTACAGATCCCTACTCAACCATTCATTGCACATCCAAAACGCAAACTAATTGATAGGTGGGGTTTGGTCCAGAGGGTTTAAAAGTGTGCAGATACTGATTAAAAATGAATAAAATATTATATCAATTAATAAGTTAGAAATAATTTAGGAGCTGTCCATGTTACTTATCTCATCTCATACAGAATTTATGCCAATTAATTCTATAGATGTGAATTTGTCATAACACTAATTCTGAATATCTGAACAACGCAATTTTTGCCAACTGGTTCTTTCTTACTAGCCTACAAAGTGAATAAAGATGTTATTAGAGGCTAATAGTCACTTCCAATGTAATCATGTTACATTTTATTCATACTTCCTTGCCTATTATGTTCTCTGCTAGAATATTTCAGATGAAGGTTTCTCATATAGTAAGCAAAAGGTCTGCAAAAAGTGCACCATGCTAGTGTCCTCAGAATACAAGTTCTCTTTTACATAAAACTATCTTACATTTAAAACTAGTCAAATGATGCCAATGTAGAGCAATCCAAAGCAGTAATGAATATGTTGATATCATACAAGGACATAATGGGGTCAATTTCTAAAGCTGAGAGAGAAAATACAAAGCAAACAATAGAATATGGTATATTAGTTTTAATCTACAGGTTTAGCTGTCTCCAGCAATCCATGACAGTCCTCTTTTTCACTCACTGCTCCAAATTTCATCTTCTTTTCTTTTGCACACGAGTTCGCTGAGTATGCGTAGACAAAAAGCAGACAAGACTCACCGTGAGTCGTCACAGCCCCAAGAAAGATATTAGTAAGTCATAGTAACTCCTGAAGCTCACTGATCGTGGTATAAATTTATGGAGCCCTAATATCCACAACCCTATAGAGCACTAAAAGTGACATATACTGTTATAAAATAATCAAACACAAGAGCAACTTCATTTATGAAAAAAAAAACCCAGAACAACAAAACCAGAATCTACGGTAAGTTGGTACAGGATTTACTGATACACCTGTTCTTGGAACATTTTCTTCAGCGATGGTTCCATGTTCAGTCTAGCAGTGATGAACTGAAGACTAGAGCTGGTGGATGATCACTGTGGATTGCTGGGGAACAGCTAAACCTTATAGATTAAATGAGTATCTCCATATTCATCAAACCTGGTACATTAAACCCTAAAGTTTAAAACAAGGATGGTGATCCTTTTATTGAAGAAGAGAACAAGAGATAAGCTCCGCTTGTGCTTAATAAATTCTGAACTGATGAAAAAGGGGAAATATGAAGCAAACTACTTTCTACTTTATGTTTTCTCTTTCTCTCTGCTTTATTAATGAATCCCACAAGAATAAACATACTCAATAAACTTACAGAATATATTTTAGTAAATGTAATGTGCGTCATCGGTAAGTACGGCTCTTTTTTTAAAAAGAAAACCCTTATACTAATTCTTACCCTAGCCTCCCCCTCCATTACCCTAACCCTAACCCACCCTAAGTCTCCCTTTCCCCAGCCTAACCCTAAGACTACCTTCCCTACAACCTAACCCTAAGTCTCCCCTTCTCCCATCCATCCCCTCCCCGCAGCCTAACTCTATAACTACCCTCCTACACTACTTCCCCTCCCCTGCACTAACCTGTAGCTTTGGTATCTTCAGAAACCATCATGTCCGGCAGCAGTTAGCAGCTTTTCCCAATGATGCAATTTTAGTAAATACACACAGCCGACAATTAGCTATCAGCTGTGGGTAAATTGAAAAACATTTAGCATTCAGCTCTGGGTAAATCGAAAATGGTTGTTAGCATCGGTGAATGAAATCCGTAGTTAATAAAGCTAAGTATCGTGTTTTAGGTGTTACAACTGCACTGGTATCATTTTTAGACCGGCCTAAGGAAAGGAAATAGTAACATAGAAACATAGAAAGTGACGGCAGATAAGAGCCACATGGCCCATCTAGTCTGCCCATTTGTTTATTCAAAACTATACTGACCCTAGACCCTATTTACCCTCAATTTGG
>WWET01000068.1:68563-96260 GCA_011038615.1 Limnodynastes dumerilii | reverse complement strand
CTATATTATCTGTCATTATTGACTGGCCACCCAAGACTTTTTGGTTAGGGGTGCAGCTATTTTTATTATTTGTATCACTGCCCCCCTCTCCTAGTTTAAATGGTTTCTAATAAAGCATTTAAACTGCTTACTTAGAATATCTGTCCCCACAGAAGATTAAGCCATGCCATCCTTTTTATACAAGTTCCTATTTTGCCAGGTGGAATGGCTATGTTCTATGAGCCCAAATCCTTCCTCATGACACCCTAAGCCACATCTCCTAGTTTAAATGGTTTCTAATAAAGCATTTAAACTGCTTACTTAGAATATCTGTCCCCACAAAAGATGGGTGTAAGCCATCCTTTTTATACAAGTTCCTATTTTGCCAGGTGGAATGGCTATGTTCTATGAGCCCAAATCCTTCCTCATGACACCACTTCCTAAGCCACAGATTGAAATCATGAATGCGCCACATTCTACCATCTTCATATCTGTGTACTGGCAGCACTTCAGAAAAAGTCACAGTATTTGCCACCCGTTTAAGAACATTCACTGTGCTACTACCTAGATCAATAAGAAAATATTATAATATTGGGTAACAATTCATGACTTTAATGAGAAATGAATCACTCACAGAGAAAAAACATACTATAATTTCACTCACTTAAACTATAAAAATCCATTGAAATAGACCATCACAAGATGTGGCGACGTGTTTCAACACATGGTGGTTATACTATACACCAAGGGAAAGATTTACTATAGGGGGATTTGTGCAAACCACCTTTTTTTTGGCCATTTTTTTGACGGTTAAATCTAAAACCACCAAAAAACCTCCAGAATTTTTTAAAACTCTCCAATTCCCCAAACCCATCTGGCTCCAAAGCCCCTCCATAAAAAATTTTTTTCGTAACACTAAACACACCCAAACCCACTCACAGAAACTAAATTAAAATGTAGTATATAAAAAAAAAGCATTATAGGTCACAGGCATTCCAGACTGCTCTTAAAGATTTGGAAATGCCAGCACTTATAGTACTAGCATGTGCTAGCATGTCCATGGCTGGCAGAGCATGCAATTATGTGTGGAACCACAATCACCAGCATGCCCTATCACCCCGTCTGCTCTGGCCTCTAGTGCCCTCGCAAATCAAAAATGCTGCCCTGTTATACGGACATATATAAATAATGGAAATAGCAATGCCTTTAAAAAATTAACCCTATCAGACTTACAAGGGGGATCTTATTGTATGGTCATGTTTACGTGGCTTGTATTCCGTGGATAAAACAAAAAACTTATCTTGAAATGACAGATATGTCTGTTTGTATGCAATGAAAATGACAGAAGTGCCAGTTGAGTCACGCTGTCGCAGCTTATAAATAAAACTCTTTGAAGTTGTTGAATGATTACACATTTTAGTTTATAGTCTCTAATATAGATGTTGTGTATATATTTTGATATGCTGGAAGAAATATGTTTCTGGTTTGCAGTGATAATACACTATTGAGTCAATTAAGTCTAATTGGTGTAACAGAGTGAATATGCAGACACAACATGCTGAGGGGTGCTTCATGAGAGGCAAGGAAGATTATGACAAATCTGCTGCACCAGCCACAGCTTATGTCTAGGTGGCTTGTATTCTTAAAGACCCCGTATACGCAATCTACATTGCAAGAAGTAACGTAGCTTACGTTACAAAATTACTGCACATGCGCAGCCTTTCTAGAAACCAATCACACTTCAGAGTACTACTATTATGTCAGATACAGCGTATTCTGACAGAGCAAAATATACAAAAATTATAATAGTGCACTAGAAATGTGACACAAATACTCTCGGCTAGATGAACTCAGTAATTTTACTTGACAAAAGTAAATGCTAAAAACATTAATGTGTACAGATACAAAATAGATATTTCAGGAGTGAGAGGAGTGACGATTGGTATCATTTCCAACGAAGGTACTTAGTCACCTTGTTCTATTATCTCGTCTCTATATAACAGTAGTTGAGTCATCACTCTAATTGTGGACACGATTAATACATGCAATTCAGTTTAATTTGATACTTTTTACAGCTCAGGATTGATTTCTACATCTGATACCAAGTTGCCATTTATTTGATTTGAGTCTTTATACTTTATATGACCGGCATTAGTCAGTTCAATTATACATACCATCTATCAAGCTAATACTCTGAATCCTATATGCTGTTTGGACACTACCCTCTGAGCCTCTGTATATGGCTACTATTCAATATTAAATGATTTAGTGTATATGGTGAAATATCTATTTTATATCTGTAAACATTTAATGTTTTTAGTGTGTATTTTGTCAAATAAAGCTATTGAGTTCATCTGGCCGAGAGTGTTTGTCTCACATTTCTAGCGCACTATTATAATTTTTCAAAATAGTACATGAAGCAGTTTGCTTTTCCCCAGTGTCACCCACTTCATATACTATATGTTGAGTGCTTACTGTGCTGAGGCTTGTCATAAAAAAACCTGAAGTGCACCAACTAGTCTGTAGATGGAGGAGGGCGCAAATTTTCTCTGTTGTACAGGACATGAGGATAGCTAATTACGGTGCTGCACACCCAACCATAGTATGCATTCATATGTACGGACACTTGTGTGTGGATTTGCATGTGCTTCTGAATCAGGTCTTATATGTGGTTTCCATAATGACACACTCTTCTTACTCAGATGAGCCAATGAAAAGACACTATTCCAATGTGATTGTAACTGATCATAACGGAAGTAAATGAATAGATATATAACTTATCCTTGATATCATATCTTCCACCTAAAGTTCCTGCTCTGAACTAAGAAAATGGTCTAATATCCCTTGAATTGTCAATGTTTACAAAAAGTACCAAAAAATGTTTTTATTTTCTTATCTATTTAGTTTATACTTGGAAATAGATCAGGTCTACCATGTGAACACTGGATTTAAATATACTACTATATGTTCTTATAAGTGAGACAACAATTAACCATTGTTAAAAGAAACCTTTTCTTTCATATTGGACCATATCTAAACTTGCCATTTATGTTCATTTTCCAATCCATATGATCCTATATTATATAGTGTGTGCTATTTCCAGACCCCTAATATACCCCACATGTACTTTATATAGTGTGCCATGTCCAGACCCCTAATATATCCCTTATGTGTTATATGGATTAGAAACCATTTCAAAATCCTGAGTTTGCCACTGCCACCTCTCCCACATTTGCCACATACATAGACCAGCAATTGCCTTGCACATGTGTCAGATGGAAGGGGAGGATGGGTGATTTGCCCCAGTATCCGTTTACCTGCCAACACTCTTGCACGTGGTTGGCTAACTGGAGTTGTCTTTTCACTCATTTGAAACTTCAATAATGAATTAGAAATGTAACTCACTTTATACACAGAATATTTGACTTCAAAGTCAAGAATTTTTTATTATATTGATTTGAATGTGTGTAGAAAATAAGTTCTTAGTTTTTTAATACAGCATGTCTGTAGCATGCATTTTGAAATGACTTAATATATAGTCATATAATATAGTTCTGTACCAGATCCAGAATTGTGTACACCCAGGTGCTAATTGGAATGCGTAAGTACTCTGTGCATGCATTCTGTGCATACGCAAACATGGCGCTTGCTGAATGCATGGCGAGCAGGGTGGGAAGTATTTATATCATACAGTAAGAACTTGGCCAAGCCCCTACACATGATCCTCCATTATGAACGAGTCCCTTATGCACGGGGTGTGTGGGTAAAAGTTAAGGTAGCAATAAGGGCATAAAAGTACTGTACTCGAAATGTAGTGCAGGGTAGCGGAAGTGTAGCATACACATTTTATCTCTGGATATTGCACCTCTGCAAATGTGACTGCAGAAGTACACGTGATAAAATAGTCTGCCATGTGCTTTGTATAGAATAACATACAACTCTTCTTTTTCCATTTTCTAGTCCCAGGAAATGCCTTATGTATTTCACAGAATTCAACTCCAGCCATACCTGAATTGGTGGCAATACAATTGTGGAGCGACACTCCCACACTCCAATTATCGGTTGGCGGAGGAATGTCAAGCCAGGTGAGCAGCGGCTGTCTCCCTGAGGAACCACGGTGAATCTGGATTCACTGTGGAACCAGTGGTAGAGCAGTTTTGCTCACAGGGATGCAGCCGCTGGGCAATCTGGCGCAGCGGCTGCTTATCAATCAGGCACGGGGTGTTGAGCCAATTGGAGCTCATCGAGTCATTGGCCCCACCCCCATCAGGCGGCATAAAGCCTTTGCAGCGAGGGCAGAGAGCAGTCGATGGCAAGGGAGCAAGATCAGCAGATGAAAGAAGAGAAGAGGAGGCGCCTTGTTCCCTCCCCCTCCCGATGCTGTATATCACAGGATTTGAGTTTAGGGAAACACTCCTTCTCTGTTATCTTCACTTTCCCATTGCCTGGAATTTGCAAAGAATATTCAGCGCTGGCCTATTAGCATTGTATTTATCAAGTGGTGTATTGAAGTATATTATGTTAAGTGGTTAGTCTCTCTGTTGAGAGCTCCGTTGGTAAGTTAGGGGTAGTTCCCTATAGAGAGAAGCGAGAGATGACTACAGAGACCAATGACCTTGGTGGTCCAGTGATGGACATCCAGGGCAACATCAGTGTGTCACCTAGAGGGTCTGCTGGAGCAGGTAAGACAAGAAGAAGTGGGGGCGCTTTGTTGTAGCGAGTGATGTTTAGGTATTACACACTGAATAGTAATTACCAGCCTTCAACATTTAATGTTATACCATGATTGCCTATTCTCCTGGAATGTCCGGGAGACTCCCCAAATTCGGCAAAGCTCCCAATATTCTGGGAGAGCCGGCAAAACTCCCGCAATGGCAATAGGGTTGGCCTTAAGTCCCACCTCCCTGCTGGAGCCCTAGTGTTACTAGAGAATAGACAGGGCTTGATGATGTAATTTACATAATCAAGACCCTCCTATCTCTAGTAACAGTACTGTAGAATTGTCAGACAGAGCACAGGCTTGATGATGTGATTTGCATAAAATCATATCATCAAGCCCCGCCCACATATCTGCATTTCCTTCTTCCCTTTGAGATCACCCGGAGGGAAGAAATTCAAAGTAGACAACTATGTGCTATACCTTTCTCAACACGCATTCATCTGAAACCTGCAGTCACTCCGGCAGTGAAATATGTCCTGGTCTCTGTGCTGGCCAGGGATATTAATAGCTAGGATTGCTTAATGCTCATAGAAATAAATGAAACAGGCAAAGGTGACAAAAAGGGACAACTTGCTCATGATATTTGCCTCCAAGGAATACCTCAGATGACAGATGTTTAACAGCAATTGTTTCAGCCATGGACTGGTAACCTGACTATCAACTACTGGCTAAAATACAATGGCAACAAATGTTAGGGTCATTTTTTAAGTACATACAGTTAAAGTAGCTATAGGAGTCATCATGACATTATTTATTGTGGTGTATTTCTGCTTTTCCCTATCCAATGCCTGCAAATTAAACTGAAAAATATTCCTACATGAAAGAACTGTTTTAAAAAGAAACAGGTGATGTTTTATGAAAATGTAATTTTAATACACCTGTGTAAATTATGAACTTATTTATTTACAGATTTATGCCCGGATTCACAACTGCGGATGTATTACACATACGTCCTTAATTTACGGATAATAGCTACTATGCATGCGTAGTAACTATTTTACGTAATGTATGTATCCTTTTGTTACGTAGATTGCGTATATACGGTCTTGAACGCATACACGCAATCTATGTAACAAAACAACACGTAGATTATGTAAAATAGTTACTACACATGCATAGTAGCTATTATCGGTAAATTAAGGACGTATGTGTTCTAATAAAAGGTCTTTAACCAAGGACAAGAATGGGGGGGATGCCTTGGTCCACTTTTGCAAGATAACACGTTTAGCAACTGTTACAATTGTAGCTAGCAATGATAGATTTTCTTTAACTTTAGGACTGTCCATCCAGTCCCCAAAGTCTGCCCACATCAAGGCCAAAAAGCTCTTGGGCAGGTGAGTTGCAAGGATCGAGTTTATGAACACGTGAACTTTGTCCCAGAACCTTTGTACCTTCCTGCAACCCCAAAGATTGTGTATAAAAGTTGCTCTTTCCGCCTTGCACTTGGGACATCTCCCCATCTCATCAGGGACCATATACCTCCTCTGTGCCTGCGAGATATATACGCGATTGAGCACCTTAAAATGGATCTCCTGAAGTTGTGAACTTCCCAATGCCCTCATCACAGAGTCATAATGATTTAAAGGATCCTCTGATAGAATCAACCCGGGCACATCCCTGACCCAGGCCGCCAATGGCCCTGCCCAAAGTTTGCTAGCATCAGCAACAAGTAGTACATCATAAACATAGCGTATACGGAAGACATGTGTATACAGATAGGAAAGCAATTTGTCCATCTTGTTAGGAGTGGAACTTACATATGCCATACACTGATGAGCGTAATGCCTGAGTTGGAGGTACATATAGAATTGTTTATTTAATACCCCATATTTGTCTTTCAAGCGTTCGAATGAGTAAAGGGTTCCCCCCGGGTCAAACACATCACATATGGCCTTTATCCCCTTATTCCGCCAATCAAGGTACTGTGTATTGTCCAGACTGGGGCGAAAATGTAAATTTCCCCAAATAGAGTTATATCTTGAAATGGTATGGTTTTCTTTCAAAACCCTATGAGCGTGCACCCATATTTTATATGTGTCTTTAAATAAAATATTATCTCTAATCTGGTCAGGTAGTAATTTCTTGGGGGTGTGGAGTAAAGCTCCAAGAGACAGGGGGGTGACTAAAGATTGCTCAAGTTTAAAGTTGGTAAAGACCTCCCTGTGGAATAACCAGTCTGTTATGTAACGAAAGTGTGCTCCCAAAATGAAAGTGTGAACATCAGGAAACCCCACTCCCCCTTCCCGTCTCTTCAATTGCATCCGCGACCTTGCTACCCTCGGTTTCTTTTTTGCCCAAACAAATTTTACAAATTGTTTCATGATGGAGTCTATATCTGATGGAGACAGGACTATAGGTAGCATCTGAATGAGGTACGCTATTTTAGGGAACAACACCCCCTTTAATACTGCATTACGCCCCAGTAAGGACAAGGGCAAATTCATCCGTACTTATATTTATTTATAAGATCACCAAAGGTTACAGTATAATGGTCATAACTGTGATTTCAGGTGTAAGTGGCTTTAAAGTTAAATATGAAGGACTGTATTCATAGATAGGTGTGTAAAAAGTACGCAAATATACGCAACTACGTTGCAAGGCAACACCCATGACACTACCCTGACACGGACGGGTTTTCGGTGACTTCCGCCTCCATAGTGCACTCTTAAGTCTACGTGTATACTTATGCGGGTATGTTACTTACGTACATTCGTATTTATCTAACCGCACCCTCAAATGCCCATTTAAATGCTTCCCCCCGCCCACTTTAAAGTAACTTCTACCACCCGGGTAAAAACCACGCCTCTCCATACGTATGTCCCTAAGTGCGATTCACAAGCAACGTGCTAAAAATACTTGCATGCGTAAATAGTATGTAATGTGCGTGGAAAAAGTTACTAAGCATGCACAGTTCATCCGATCCTAAAAATACGCACACAACCAAACGCAAAAACGGATCTGTGAATACGGTCTGAAATCTTTCTCTAAAATAATAATAATAAGTATATTAATTGCACAACTAGAAAACCATTAAACATTTATTTAGAGTGCTTTTACAGGACTGCTCTCAGGGCATGGAGTCTAACTTATGCAGCAGGCACCCAGCAGGTCACGATCCCAGGAATGCAGCCCCAGGTACACAAAGCACTAATAACAAGGCAAGGGTGAATAAACCAAAAAGTATTTATAAGTGCAAACAATAGAATACAGGCAAAAGCAGAATGTGAACTGGGAGCAATAATTTCAATGGCAAAACTGGGAAAAATACAAAAATTAACTACAGGCAATAAACATGACTGAGTACAAATGCAAACAGAAATCAAGGGAAACACTGAGCTCAAAATAGGAGTAACCAAATACACTAGATGCTAAGCACAAAGACTAAATACAAAAATGTACATAAATACAACAGAGAAGGCTATATGCTAGAACACAAGAAACACCCAAATGCAAAGAAGCAATGGACACAGAGCTGGATTTAAAACTCACGGGGCCCTAGGCAGGATGCCAGTTTGGGGCCCCCTAGGGGCTGCTGGTAGTCAGTGGAAGGAGCAGTCGACTATACCGATGTGGCTGCTTAAGCTATGACATTTGACACAAGCAGGCACAGATAATATTGATGAGGCTGCATGTGGGAAATGACAGCTCTCATCTGATAAGGCCACAAGGGTGATTAATAGTGTTGGATCCCAGGCAGCCATGGGCCCCTGGGGCTAGCCAGGCCCTAGGTGGGTGCCTAGGTTGCTTGTGGATAATCCGGCCCTGAATGAACGTAATAAATACATACAGGACAATAGGCAGCTGGCTGACATAGTACAGGAATGTAACAGCAGGAC
This sequence comes from Limnodynastes dumerilii, assembly GCA_011038615.1. Classification (NCBI taxonomy): domain Eukaryota; kingdom Metazoa; phylum Chordata; class Amphibia; order Anura; family Limnodynastidae; genus Limnodynastes; species Limnodynastes dumerilii. The sequence goes on along the minus strand of WWET01000068.1, from coordinate 87,725 downwards.
TGGAATACACAAGCAGAAAATAAGGCAAACAAGGCAAAATGACCAGCCCCTAGTTAGGTAGAGGCAGTCTTTTTATCCTAGCTGCTCAGGTGCTGTAAATTAATCACAAAGGCCAACAGCAGCCCCTAGAGGCAAGCCAGAAGAATGTCCAAACTAAACAATTAGTCCAACAGCAACCTCTAGGCGCAGGTCAGGGAAATGCCCACCCCATAACAAGCGGTATGCATTTTACGGAAATGAGATACATGCATCTTAAAACATGCCCTCAAAGTACTTCCCTTTAAAGGTAATGGACCAGCTCCAGACCTAAGAGCATTAGCCCACTTATGCACACAAAGTGCATAAGTGGGTTATATTATTAATGGGAGGGCGCATGTTCCGTACAATAGGATTTCCGTCCAATAGAGTAGTTCTCCCACTCCGCCCGCACAAAGTACGAAAGGTGAGCAGAGGGGAAGATGAAAAATTTAAAGGGCAGGGTTTGGAAGATATGGACCGCTGATCTGCACATTTCACATAAGGCAGGCTTATGGAAGCATAACTGCCATAAAGTCCTATGAGAGAGGGGAGTGACAGGGGGAGTTCACTCCATTCCCTTGCGCATACTGCCAGACCTCGGCATGTACGGAAAGCATGCAGGGGTCTGGATCCTGTCTAGTATGATACTCATGTGACTATGGCAATAAAAGTTGATTTTTATAACTGTGGCAGCATTTTTAGGTGACTTATAAATGTTTTAGTTCAAGTTAAAAAGAACCAAAACGATTGTAAAATGATTTTACACTGTTTAACAAGAGCAGTTATAATACTAGACATTAATAGCTGCAGTGAGATTTACCTGAACCAATAAAATGTGAGCGATAGTGCATTATATTTAGAAACATTAAAGGGAATTTTGCTTTGTTTCTCTTACTTTTGAGCAATGCATTGCTGAACTGAGATGTCTCTTTAGTTTCATTTCATTGCTGTTACTTTATATCAGGCATTTTGCCAATGGCTATAACATAAAATGATATGTGTTTTATATCCAAACAAGTGCATTCAAATAAATTAGCTTATTTTATTATATATAGCACATAAAAATGTGCTTTTACTGGATTTGTCCCCTGATACAGCACATTATAACTTAGTTTTCTTGTTGCTAATATAAATGGAATTGTTCACATAAAACGAATATGATCATGGGAGTTGTATGTAAATGGATTCCAGAAATGTCAAACACAAAGCTGGGACATAACTGTGACATCATTGTTTTGGTCCGTATTCACACCTAACAAACAGAAGCTTCTTAGGTGCGTTTTTTTTTAGTAAATGACCTTAGTTTGGTATGTAGATTGCTTCCGTGCAGATTGCACAGAGTGGTTTAAGTAGAAAGAAGCAGTGTAATGCCGTCTCAGGGAGTGATTAGGTAGAAGTGGGAGGGATTTAGATTATCCAGAAAGGGCAAAGGGAGGAGTTTCCTTCTTAGTAGGCTCCCCCGCACTACTGACAAGGCTCAGTATATAGCATAGGAAGCAGTGGATTTTCCCCAGCGTTGCCCGCTTCATACACTGTATACTAAGCATTGCTGAGGTTGTTACTCAGAGCACTGAATGACAAGCCTCAGCATAACAGCAAGTGCTCAACATATAGTATGTCAAGAATGAAGTGCTGGGGTAAAGCCACCCACTTCATATACTATATGCTTAGCACTTACTCATACGCTGAGGCTTTTCATAAAAATAAAAAAACAATAAAGAAAAGGCAAACCTCCACCCACACCTCTCCTTGCGTTATGGGCGGGGGCAACGCTCGCACCCCCTAGTTATAGCCTTGGATTTAGTCTTTGGACATTCTTGGATGCTCACCATTGGCTTGGGCCCTATATATCCAGAAAGACATTAATACAACAGTGCAAAGAAAGGCAACTAAAATGGTACATGGCCTGTGTCACACAACATAACAAGAAAGACTAGAGGAACTAAACATGGAGCAGGGAAGAGAGGATATGACAGCAGCTTTCAAATATAGTAAATCAAAAGATGTATTACAAAACGAGGACATGTGTATAAACTGGAGGACAGCACAAAAACTACTTCACTAGGGGGCAGATCCTGTACTACGTATTTCTGCGAATTTATGTGTGATATACACGTAAATTCGCAGTTTTGATTGAACTGCGCATGCGCACCGCAAAAAATACGCACATTCGCGTAGCGTATTTTCTAACGTAAGGATTATTCACGTATTGCGAACGTAAGTAATTACGTGTGGGCGTAAACTGGAGGACAGCACAAAAACTACTTCACTAGGAGTGTATTTGATATGTCGAAAAGCCTCTCACCTGAGGGGCTAGAGGCTAATAAAGTACAACAATTTAACATGCTGGGGCTATATATATATATATATATATATATATATCAGGGTTGTCGACTCTCCAGGAATGTCTAGGAGACTCCCGAAATTCGGGCAGTTCTCCCGGTATCCTGGGAGAGCTGGCAAATCTGACGCAAGGGACTTGAAAGTCCTGCCCCCCATCCCGATGCCTATTTAAGCTAAAACCGGGTAAGTATGATCCAGGGGACGGAGCTTAATTACGCAATTTGCATAAATTGTGTCATTAAGCCCCGCCCCCTGCATGCATTGCTAGCTTCCCTCCAGAATCTCCCAGAGGGAAGCTGGCAAAAGTCAGCAACCCTGATATATATATATACATATTGAGGGTCAAATAGGGTTTGGGAGGTTTAAAAAATTTTTTAAAAAATCGGCGCAACCTATAAGGACTATGGGGTAGATCCAGAACTACATTTGGCGTATGTTTATTCGCGTAGCGTATTTTCGTGCGCGTAAATTCGTTACACTCCCCTTGGCACACCCCTTGAACGTACGTATTTTGTCAAGATACGCTTTCCAAACCCTACCTTAACTTTTTCAAACGTAACCGCAGTCATATGCACACGTACGTATGGGCTAGACGAATTTACGCAGCTAAGCACGCCCATACTGTACACTTTAAATACCACCCCCCGCCTACTTCACGTATTTCAGACGTATTTTGGAGTAACGTAAAATTGGCACGCCCACAAGTAAGTATTTACGTGACACATACGTGAATGGCCCATACGTTCACAATTACGCTACGTTACTGTACTGTTATTTTCTATGGTGCGCATGAGCAGTACTTACCAAAAGGCGATTTTACGTGTCCGCCACGCGTAAATTCGCTCCGAAACGTTGTTCTGGATCAGGCCCTATGTGTCACTTATCTACCGCTCATTCTCTGTTTCTATATAAAAACCTGTTCACAATAAATACATAATACGCTCATTCTTGAGCAACATGTCCGCATGCTAGGCCTAAAATTATTAATATTCATGTTAGTTTTTTCTGTATACCACACATTTTGGATTGCAGCAGCAGATGCGGGGGGGATCCACAATATCCATGCATTTGTATGATCACACAACTTAGTACATCTAATTCTTATCACAACCCAGGCCCCCAGTAAGAAGGCATCAGAAGTGTCATTCCTGTTATGTAATTGCATTGCACTGCATTCTGTAGTGGTATCATAGACGTGTGCGCATTCATAGAACGAAGGCATAATCCAGCCCAGACACTCAGAAAGAAAGGGAAAAACTGTGTTTTTTTTTTGGCCATTTTACTGCATATTCCAAAGTGATCATCAGTACAGTAAACAAAACATCTAACGTGGTAATTTTTAATATATTGTGGAAAACCATATTTTACTTCATGAGCTGTAGACATTTTTGCTAAAATGGTCATAAACATAAGCATGTGCAATGTCCTATAGAGATTTTAATGGATTATTTTCACCTTGTGGCCTTGTGGATTGGCATGAATAGCTCAAAGAAACAAATTAATATAGGCTTTTCTCTGTTGGAAGGCCTGAGGATGGAGTTGCCATCTGGCTCAGTTCACATAACTTGTACATGATTGTCCAGGATTCAGAATTAGCTTAGAAGAATTAAAAACTTAGTCTGATCTATGTATTTTAAATTATTTTTTATTGAGGACAGCTTTAATCATTTCTCTGTGTAATCTCTTGCCCCAATTTAAAATAAACCGGATAAGGATTCTTTTTAGAAGAGCAACTTCAAACGTTCTGTCTGTACAGCTCTAAACTCAATTTAAAAGTTGGCCTTTCCAGATCTGGTAATTTAGTTGCCAGATGGCAATATTACCTGTACCACATTGCACAGCATTAATTCAAAGCACTTGTGTGTTACCTTACACTTGGCCAGAACTGTGTATCTCCACTGATTACATGTTTTTTTTTTCCCTTGAATGCATAGAATACATTATGGGATAGGGATATGCTGTGAAATGTACATGCATAACTGTGATAAACATAAATCTCTCAAACCTCAATCTGCTAATATAAATACTTGCTTAGTGGGTCAGAAAATGTTCTCATCTAACTCCTATGTTTACTTTGTATTAAGTCCCAAAGTTGTTAAGATGTTTTATTTTTTTATACTAGGATTGTGATGAAATGAAATGTTATTTTTATTTTAAATGTCAGACATCTGTATATAATCAATAAAAAACAAGCTCTTTGATCCTAAACACAAGAAATACTGTGTACATTGTTTTCACTAATAAAAAAACAAAAGTAACAAAAAAAAACCCTAACTAAAAACTAGGGATAAGTGGTTAAAATTCAGAGATTGATAAGAAATACATTTCTAATATCTGGGACAAACCAAGGCATGACTTGTTTTCTGGTGCCAAATTGATATATATCAATAGATGAAATGAAATATATATATAAACGCTGATCCTTCATCCAAGCTGCCATTTTATCATAGGCAGTGTGGTGAACAACAGTAAGCTAGTAGTCTTATCCCCAAAAAAGTAATGGGAGGTTGGGAGAAATGGAGAGTAAGAGAGAGCTACAGAGCAATGGAGTCATACTACAGTATAGTATAATATGAGACATTAACTAGCAGATAAAATCACTGTCTGATCTACAATTGCAAACAAATGTGCAATACTAGTGAGGGGCAAGAGCATTATAGTGATTTTTTATTTGTTATGTATTATAAAAAAATTAAGTAAGTGGCTTTACTTTTTCTATCAAAGTCAGGTGTGCTCAATCACCAAACTTTTCAGTCCTCACAGTTCATAAAGGTTCAAATAGGGTTCCTTATAAAGGCACCAGATCCACAAGGTAAATCGTTACTTCAGAATCACAAAGTAGACGACAGCTCCCCTTTAATATATGCTGATCCGTAGACAGGTGTTAATCCAACATCTAAAAACAAAACAAGGAAAGGGGGCGCTTCGTGGTGCAGACGCCTTTTTATTCAGATATAAAAACATACACTCAATAAAATACTGAGGTGTACCAGATCAAGTAGAATCAAACATAGTTGATTCAGAAAAGCATGTTACGTTACCGCTCCAGTGGACTACTGGCCAAACTGCTCCAAGGATCTGGATAGTGGATAGTGGACAACAGTGAAGATACACGGCACAACAGCTTCAGGTATGTGGTAGAGGAGACCCTGGGATTAGAGGACTCCGTCTCTACGCGTTTCGTCAAAGACTTCTCCAGGATGCGTGTCTTGACTCATTGCCCAATTTAAATACTTGTATGACAAGGTGTTGAATGGCTAATTAATTAACTAATTAAAATCCCCACGATAAGACAGTCAGCATTCTCATTAAACTACTAAGTCTGGTTATACAGCACAGAAAACCACTTAAATATGTGCTTGCATATAAATAAAATATTGCACAATGCATTATTGCAACAATTAGTAACAGCAACGACAGTGAATAATAACAAAGTATAAAAAAACTGTTCATAAAAAATAATAAATAAATTTACAAAATTAAGTCTGCACTTTTACACATATGGTACCCGACCATTTTATATAGACCCGATCCACATGTAAATGACATTAAAACCATGTATAAACCGAAAACATTATTCTTACTACAAATAGGGAGTTAACTTAAAACTCTCATTTAGGCCAAAGGGGGCAAGGATATTTAGAGTAAGAATCCAATAGCCCTCGCGTTGTGAGAGCCTTAAAAGGCTATCCCCGCCTCTTTTATCAGTGGGCACATGTTCAATCGCTCCCAGTTTTGCTAATCTATATCTAGGCAACTGGGAGCGAGACTGAATGCAGGGCCAACCCAATGATGTCGTCGATTAAGCTATACAAACGATATATCAACGACATCTTTATAGTCTGGTGTGGTAAGAGATTTGTAGAAAGCTTGAATAACAATTATGCATTGATCTTCACCCATAATTAATTCATTAATTAGTCCTTCATTCAACACCTTGTCATACAAGTATTTAACTCGGGCAGTAAGTGAGTCAAGACACGCCTTCTGATGAAGTCTTTGACAAAATGCATAGAAGTAGAGTCCTCTAATCCCAGGGTCTCCTACAAAAAATACCTGAAGCTCTTTGTGCGATGTATCTTCACTGTTGGCTACTGTCCTGGGACGCCAGGAGCAGTTTGGCCAGTAGTCCGCTTGAGCGGTAACGTAATATGCTGCTCTGAATCAATTATGTTTGATTCTACCTGATCTAGTATGTCACAGTATTTTATTGAGTGTATATTTTTATACCTGAATAAAAAGGTGTCTGCACCAAGAAGCGCCCCATCTCCTTGTTTTGTATATATATATATATATATATATATATAATATCATTTGCACCTGCTGGAAGTCATGAACAACCATCTCTGAATGTTGAGGTGTCAAGTCTAAAACCAAAATAACCCCAACAAGACATAGTGAACCGGAACGGAAAGGAACAGGAACTAAGGATGACCCTCAGCATCCCATAGCTAAGTATATTATTAAAGGCTAACATTAGGGGCTAGATTTACTAAGTGGAAAAGTGAAGATGTTTCCCATAGCAACCAATCAGATTCTAGATAATATCAGAAGAAGCCCATTCAGAATGGAGAGCAGCGACTGGAATGTCATCACGAGACATCCCATGATGAATACCTACAGAGAGCAGCTGGCCGAGTTACGCACCCCCTTACCCTAACCCTCCATGCCCCGTAGCCTAACCTTAACTCTCTCTGTGCAACAGCCTTACTCTAACCGTCAATGCCCTGCAGCCTAATCCTAACCCTCCATGCCCTGCAGCCGAACCCTAACATTCCCCTTAAGCGCTAATCCTAACCTTATACATGCTGGACTGGAAGTCATGAACAACCATCTCTGAATGTTGAGGTGTCAAGTCTAAAACCAAAATAACCCCAACAAGACATAGTGAACTGGAACGGAAAGGAACAGGAACTAAGGATGACCCTCAGCATTCCATAGCTAAGTATATTATTAAAGGCTAACATTAGGGGCTAGATTTACTAAGTGGAAAAGTGAAGATGTTTCCCATAGCAACCAATCAGATTCTAGATAATATCAGAAGAAGCCCATTCAGAATGGAGAGCAGCGACTGGAATGTCATCACGAGACATCCCATGATGAATACCTACAGAGAGCAGCTGGCCGAGTTACGCACCCCCTTACCCTAACCCTCCATGCCCCGTAGCCTAACCTTAACTCTCTCTGTGCAACAGCCTTACTCTAACCGTCAATGCCCTGCAGCCTAATCCTAACCCTCCATGCCCTGCAGCCGAACCCTAACATTCCCCTTAAGCGCTAATCCTAACCTTATACATGCCACAGCCATGGCAGCCTAGCTCCACCCGCCACCGCAGCCTCTCACTATTGAGACATATTCCCAATATTAATTTTTTATTTGCGGGGGTTGTCGAACAACGAAACAACCACCATTCAGTTAGCGGCTGTATCATGTTCAAAATAAGGCCGCTCAGACCAGTAACTGCATCCCAGTAATACATCTACTGTTTATATGCTGCTATTCAATTGCTACTCTTTAACACTTCTACAATTATTACATTCTTCCTGTGCTGTTAGCAATAAGTGCCATGTGTTTCTGCCACTATTTTTAGCTGGCTAGTTGCAGCCTTTGGCCAATATGGTGAATGATGCAAGGTGGTCATTAGAAAATTGTCTCTAAATGACTGCAAATGAAGGTTAATAACATATTGAAAGAAACTAGAATCATCAACTATGTTGGAGACTAGTTGTATGTCACATAAACCTCTCCCCCAAAATTAAAAGCTTCCACTGAGTTGCAAAAAGTAACTCATAATACAGCTACCATTTTAAACAACAGAGAAAAAAAACAAAGATTCTATGTCCATTTTAAACCTGCCCAGAAATATATAAAGTGGACAGTTTCATCTTTATTGCTGGATCCAAAGAGTCAAAATAAAAGCAGTTGGATGATAATAGCACTCACAAGCATTGCTCAGTCAGCCCTAATTAAAAAAACAAAGCTAGTCATCAGAGTAAGGGGCAGCTTCACCTTGTATTTTCAGTTTTTAAACAATGAACATGATGCTGCAATAAAGGACTGAATGACATTAAAAGCAGCCACAACAGTCCATAATCCTGTATCCAAAGCTATCAATCACTGAAGTTTGTGAAGAGCATTTATAATATTTTTAGCATTATAAAACAAGACTGGGTAGTGATACATGGGGTGAGTAAGACGCCCTTCTCACAAGCTTACAATCTATAGCGCATTGGTATTTCATACATAAGAGAAAGTGCTATATATCATACAATGGAGCAGCTAGGTTCCATATGGTAAAATAGCTCAGTGTTCTTCTATATGATCTAGTCACACAGCAGTGTTAGTAGCAGGATTGAGGGTGATTTTAGCATGAAAAAAGGATGGTCAGATCCAGAGGTGTACGTAAATTGTGCACATCACACAGCCAAATATGCCTTATAAAACGTGGGGCAGGCTGTATGCGATACAAAAGCACACATAACGGTGCCTTTGGATTGCAAGCATTTATGGCATGTAGCATACAGGAACACAGCAGCTAAGCACATTGGGTTGGATCCACAATTAAGACAGCGGACTTCCACAAGTCATTTGCGCAAGTCCCCTGACAAGTAACAACGATGCATGTGTGTGGCAGTTTTTACGCTAGCATACCTTCTATCGTACGGAACTCCGGGGCCGGCCTGTCTGTGTCCAGATGGACGCAGTTCTTGAGTAGAAGTTAAGGTGGGGTTGTGGACACGTAAGTAATCCATGCGTAATTGCAAACCCCCGTACATACAGAAAGCGTGTGCGGGCCTGGATCCGGTACATTGCAGCTATGTGGTCACATATGTGCAGGGTTGTAAGGGGTAATGCTGGGCCAGATTTACACCAAAGAAGCAATAAGGTACCTAAAAAGGGGCGGGTTAGGGGCTGAACGAGCAGATCTGTCCGCACCTATCTCACTCTTAGTTATGAATACGGTCCGCTGACTTTAAATGGATGAAAAAATATTTTTTATATATGTAGAAATTAATTAACTTATGTAGAATAATGGGCGAAGGTTATTCCTGAGAGTAGTAGTACAGGGGAAGTTCTGTAACCAGGAATCAGAGCATTTGATTTTGTGTAGAGGAGAGTTACAGTTCCAGTGCAGATCTGAGAAGTAGTATTTTCTTTTCAGTGAAACTGCGCGCCTAGGATAGCGGCTTGTTTATCTGGGCGCAGCACAACTCCATCCCCACCTCTAGGGGCCCTGGCGAAGACCCCCAGATTCCCTGCTGCATGCTAGGTAACCAGTTTTGCATAACACTAACTCACCCGTCCAGCCCCACAACCCATCCCTGTTTTTAGGAGCCTAATGGCACTTAAGAGTGCAAGACCTTAAGATACTAGCAACCAACGTAGTGACTGATACGGTGGAATCAAGAAGAACAATTTGCAAGGACATTTAGTCTAGTTGCTGCATACAATATAGGCTGTAGGGGGGTAATCTTATATTGGTGGAATTCAATACAGAGAGCACTGAAATAATCAATGAAGGAGATGATTAGTACATAAATGCAAGTTTTTGCTGTTTCTTGTGTAAGATATGTGCGTTGTATTCTGGAAATGATTTCTTAAAAAATGTTTGTGACAGGATTTATATACAGATTATATATAGGGCCCAAAACACAATTCAAAGTCAAGGATAATGCCAAGATAGTGTCATGATCACGGTACTTTTCTCTGAACTTTATGTCTTTTGTTTACCTTTTGATTCCACAAGCTTCTTTTGGGTCCCAGCACTTCCTGGTTTTTACTCTTTGCTGCAGGCATTAGTGCACAAATGTGGCTCATTCCCTTGCTGGAGCTCACTTATCAGCTGCTCTATTTAAACCTCCCTCTGACATCCCCTCACTGTCAGAGTAACAGGTAAACTAGCCTGCTGATTTTGCATCCTCAAGTGCTCTCAAGTGTTCTGGTTCCAGGTCCTGTCTCCAGTCCTCAGTTCCTGCTATCCGGTCCACGGTTCTTGTTATCCGGTCTCTGGTTCCTGTATTCCATTCTGTCTGGTTCCTGCCTGTGTCTCCGGTGTCTGCAACTTCCATGCAACTCTTTGTAGCCTACCCATCTCCAACAACCCTCGGATCCTGTCCATCATCTTGGTGTCTGTGTGCTTTTACAGAGGGCCGCGACCTGCCCCTTGCCTGCAGCAAGTGGATACCAGGCCTGTGGTTAGAGACCGTAACTCTGGTCCATTTACAGAGCGGTGCTAAGTCCAGATAGTGAGCTTGATGAGTAGGTATAAGTATTGCAGTGTTATAATGAGATCAGGTGGGTAACTTCTATTAGCAGGTGGTAACATTAACAGCTCCTTTTTTGAAAGTTTGAGCTGAAGATGGCAGGAGGACATGCAAGATGAAATGGCTGAAAGATGTTCAGTTACACAGACCAAGAAAGTGGTGTGAAATCAGGAGCGAATATGTACATTTGTGTATCGTTCAGTAAATCATTTTGCACAGCCTGTGGTCAAATATAGAGAGGTTACTCAGCCTACAAGTAGCTTGCAAATTGACATTTTTTTGTGCCCCATATTTCGAAATACATTTATAATCTCCTAAATATTTTTATTAGAAAAAAAATGATCTGTTTATGGTTATTGAAGAAGCAGTATGAAACAGCTGCAAGCAATAGATTACATTTTTGTGTTGTGTGTAAAGGATTAACAAGGCAATGCTATCAACAATAATTCATTCTCATCCACTCAGCCTTGCAGCAATGTTAAATAGTGCAATTTTTCCATTTTCATCTGTTAAGTGTATTTCCAAAATCTGCATTTTACCATCAAACTGGAGGTTCTTCGCTCTACAAATGGTTTTTACTATGACCAACACATCTATGTTGTTAAAATGTTAGGATTAGGATAAAAAAATATGTTTTGAACAGCCGTATGAATTAGACATGCCTTAAAAATTAAAGTGATCCAATAAAGTGGCATGTAAAATAATATGACTGGTGAAAAAAGTTAAGCTAGGTATAACCTTATCCAGTTCTCTTCAGACCCAACTCTTGATCAGATTGTTTACATAATCCTATAGCAGACCAAGTGTGCAGATAAAACAGCCAATCCACAAAGCACAATCTTCCAATCTGTGCTAGACCGCCTGTCACTCACACAAAGATGGCACTGCATGTCATGAAGCGCACACACTAAATTTGTCATGTGATTGGTGGTCGAGTCATCTGAATTTTAAGGATACGTAAAAATAATTTGACCAACCAGGATTGGATGTTTTAAGCGATTGTATGAGCGCACATGCTTATCAAATGTCAGGCCAATGTATACCCAGCTTTACATACTTTTTATTTTGATTTGTATTAGTTTTACATAATTAAAATAATAAAGTAGGTAAGGCAAAATACACAAAGTTTATTTTTAACACAATTTATGAGTTTAAGCTAAGGTGCCCTCTACAAACCTTACATATCCCAATGAAAACAATGTAAATTAGAATGCATTCATGTTATCCTGATTTAAAAGAAACATTCTTTTAGTAAACGCTGTAATACCCAAATACAATTAACATTGCAGCTAAACAGAAAATCTGCAGCATGTTTGGCTCTAGGTTCTGTTCTTTGATGAAATGTGATAAGAATGCCCGTCATTACATCTTGCAAGTTTCCTGTGGCCACTGCGATATATGATGATTGAACAAGTAATTTTATTAATAAGTCTATCTGATAATAGAGTATCTCTAATTAAAACTATTCTGTCTATACAGATTTCTTTGTTCACTATGGTAGAAAATCAAAATCTTTATGTCAGTTCTAAGATCATGCTTCAAGCAAGTATAAAGTGTTGAGTTCCAAGGAGCATACTGGTTGCAAAAGAAAATGAGTGAGAATGCAGGTGATTAAATGAATGTCATGTAAAAGGGGAAAGGCCCTCTAATTAATTGCCATGCCATAGCAAGTTGCTTTTTTCAGGAGCTCTGTGCTCTAAACTTAATCCCCCAAAAAACCCTATTAAAACAGCCTATGACCACCATCAGAGGGCCTCTTCCCTCACCTGCATACCGCCTAGGGTGCAGGGCACTGTGCATTGGCACATTCAGGGTACTAGAAGCACTCCACACATTATGGGCTGTCAATGATGGGCTCAGAGTTCAGCTGAAACATGTACACATTTCTGCATGGGCTGTTTAGAATAAGAGGACTGGAATTTGCTCGACTAAACCACCTGCTATTGATCTCAGGGCTCACATAAATGCATCGTCTCTCTCAGCCTGCCAGTTTTACATAGTGTCATCATGTTATGTAGTGCTTTACAATTTGAAACAATAATTATAAAACAAGACTGGGTAGTACAAAAGGGGTGGGTAGGCCTTGCTTGAAAACTTAAGATCTATAGGACTTTGGGTTTAATACATAATAATAAGAAGTGCTATACATCACACAATGGACCAGCCAGATGTAGTATCCTCATCTGCCTATAAGGACAATCCTGAAGTTATATGCAATAAGGATATTTTTTCTATATATATTTTATTCTATCACTAGAAACATAAACATACAGAGTGAAAGAGAGAGATGACTGTAATACAGCTCAATGCAGACACTTGTATAATTTGTATAATTAGTACAGAATAAGCAAATAAGCAAGTTATTCAATATAGTATTAGTGACATTTTCAGAGTGTACAACCTGGATGAGAGCATCATAAACACGGTACTAAACTAGACACATAATATTGGAAGAACATCAGTAATGTAATATAGCCTATAAAACCCACAACTGTTATAATTTTTACAGACCTGTGTTCAAGAGTTCATTCAGCCACTGTGAGGGTAACTTTTAAACTGACAAATTGTATCTATTGATATTACAGCGCTGTCTCAATCTTTATCTATAAAACTCACATGTCTCATAAGTGGACACAACCAGGGGTCCTCATGGTATCCCAAAGGGAGCCAGCCCTCATGTACTTTCTATGTGAGTATAAAAGATGATTGGTATACTCTGGTTTCATTCCACATGGTATACTTAAAACAATGATAAGTTTAATCCTTGATAATTACAGGTAGCATGTCAATAAAACTTTCCCAAACTCCAAAGACGTATTGTGTGTGTTTTTCTTAACCTAAAGATGCCTCCAGTCAATCCATTGGAAATGCTGTAAATAATTTATTGCTGAACTTATTTAAAATGGGCGGGGATACCCGTTCTGCAAATTACATTTTCTGGCAAACGCAGATACTATGAGTATTCTACTGCCCTTTGTAAAATGGAATGTGAAATCCAGGATGACCAAAACTGCCCATTGGGGGGGATAATGGTGCATATTCTAATAGATACGTAGTAGTATACATCTGGACATCTCTCCGGAAAGTTTTATTAGAGGGCACACCCATAGACAATGGAACAATGATGCCCCAGAAGCTCTACATTTGATGCAGTTGCTGGACCCAGATATCCCCATTGCACACCTGCGTTAAGGATACAGAAACCCCCCTATGGAATATGTTCAAGAACATTTCTCGAAAGGTACTAACTGATAGTACAGAACATGACCAATTTAATGCTTTTACTATGACCTGCAGGGACAGCCTTAATTATATTTGGACATTTCCCTGATCTGCCCCTAGGGGCTGCTGTTTGGACTGTTATATTCTTGGTTAATTATCAGTACCACGTCAGCAATTATAAAGGACTGCCTCTCTCTGATCAGGTTGCTGGTCATTGATTACTTGTTGTTGCTGGTTTCGGCTTAATTTCCTGTGTGAGCATGCATCCTGTTAGTATCTACTTTGTGATATCTGAATTCTGTTCTCCTTGGGCTTGATCCAGACCTACGCTCATGTGCGTTTTCACGATGGGCGAAAGTGTAAAAACAAGTATTTGTTCTTACTGCGCATGCGCGGGGAAGATGTTACACTCAGAAATTCTGAGCTTATGGTCCTTGGGGGTAACAGTTTTGTAACTACGGTCGAGGGGGCACGCCTGCCATACAAAATCCGTAATTACGCACAGAGGGTGGGGTGAGACATTTAAAGCGTATAGTATGGGCATGCTAAGCGTTGTAACTAGTGGCCACAAGCGGTTACGATCAGAAAAGTTAGGGTAGGGTTTGCTGGGAGTAAGAAAGCAAAACTAAGTACGACCAAGGGAAGTGCCTATGGGAGTGCATCGTAGGCACGCTGGAGTAAATACGCTATACACATGAGCATTTCATGAGCGTAGGTCTGGATCAAGCCCCTTGTTCAGTGTCTCTTGTAGGCTAGCTTTGTATGCTTTGTTTTCACCTCTGCTAAATGCTGACTTCTGTTCATATTGATGTACTCTTGTGCTACAACAATCCAGGCTTTACTGGTTTAGTGTGTTGTGCTATCGCAGACTTACATTTGTATTTGTGTACTCCAAGCATTGCTTAGTCACCTTACCTCTGTTTAGTGTCCTGTAGGTTCCTATTTACCATATCTATTTGTAATTTCTCACTCCTTCTATTACTGTGTATTCTGTTAGTGTTCCCTGTTGTTTCTGTTATTTTATTTTGCTCTAAATCTTGTGTTTTCCTGTACTTGTGCTGGTAAATGTACACTTATAAACACTCTTTTGTGTCTACAAACTTAATTTGGACCCTTCCACTGTCACTGTGTTTGGAGCCATATGGCTGAGGTGAGGCCCCTCCCTTAGCTTGTTTGCATTTACACCAACTCACCTACCTCTACCTTAACATTTCCCCCACTATCCCAAACTACATAAATCTAACATTCATACTTTATGTCAACAGTTACAGATAATAGGAAACACACAATTGATTAAAGCATTATTATTTTTATTAGCATAGGGATTGGAATGGGGGGCATCTTGCCCCCCTAAACTATGAAGAGGGTGCCAACAGATGGTGCTAAACTCTGTCTGTGCATTCTTCTGTTAGAGTTGAATCTCCTGCGCAGCAGCTCCCTTCCATCTGAGTAACGCTGGTGTGACCTCAAGGTCACGTCAGCATCATTCAGTGAGCAGAGAGTACCATGGAGGAGAGGAGAAGAACTTCAGCAGGGTCAAGGTAAGTTTATAAATGGAAGGGGGTGGGTGCACCAAGGGGAGGGCTTAATTCTTGCCCTCCCCCAACAAAACATGTTGTGATGCCCCTGTTAGGAGTAATGTCTATGCACAGGCTATCCACCCCCATTCTGGCCAAACTCTGCCCACAACTGACTTTATTTGTTCAAACCACTCCCTCTTTCTAATAAGGACCTTTTTATGGGGCCCGTAAAAATTGGGACCTGGAGACCGGAATGCTGTGAAGAAGAAACCACTGTTTAACCATGGGGTGACCCTGTGGTCTCCATCTCTCCTACTTGCCCGCTAAAACAAACGAGACAGAAGCTCAGTGCTGGCTGTCCCTGTAGTCTCAGCGGGCAAGGAATTAGTTGTCCCCTGAGGATAAACTGCAGGTGGTTTATACCCCTGTGCCATCAGCCAGACAGAGCGCAGACAATGAAGAAGTATGAGAAGACTTTAGCAGGTGAGTAAGCAAGTGTATATATATATATATATATATATATATATATATATATTTCTCGGTCCGGACAAACAAAAGTAGAGTTATCTGCAATTGTTATTACCTGGACTGAAAAATATATCATTTGATATATCATCAAATATACAGATATCATCAAATGTTTTAAAATTTCTAATGTTTATTCCTTACAGCCTCCATCCCTTCTCTTCAAAATGGTAGTAAACATTGCTCCATATGTTACCATGGTAGCCCAAAGAAACTCAAGTGCCCAGTTTACCTGTCTTATGACACCTATACATTTATTACAAAATATATTAATTACTTATTCAACATTAACTCAGAAGTGGCATTATGTTAAACTGACCATGGTCAAACTAAGGGTTGGAAGTCTGTGACTCTGTGCTATTACAGACCACATATTTGTGTTTTGTACAGTTTTTTGGTTGTTTATTTGTTTTTTAGTCTTAGTGTTTTTCAAGTGGTTGTAAAAGAAAATAGTTACATTAAAGGTGCCTTTGTAACTCCACACATTGGGGGTCTAAACTACAGTGTTCAGCGGATAGGTAACATCAGTGCAATCACACACACAGTTACAGTGAATGTATTGCCATTTTGGGGTATGTGAAAAAGTTATAGTGCAGTATAAATATAGAAAAGAGTCAGCAGAGCTGTATCTGCTCCTACATGAACCTCGTATAGCAACTACTGCAGCTGACTCTTCCACAGCCAGTTTTCTGTCTCTGACACATTAAGCACTTCCCAATCAGCCCCCCTCCTCCTTCTCTACAGCCACCTGTTTCTCTTCCCAATTTGTAGCATGATGACAGTCCCTATGGCTGCAATAAATAGGTTATCAGGTCACAGGTCCCGTCTTTTAAATTAAAAACTGGAGTCAGATCCCATCCCTGTAAATATAACCCTTGCTTCACTAACATTGTTTTGCAATCTATTTTTGTCTGCTCTCTAAACACCTATTCTGTTGTGCTCCCTCCTCCTTTAATCCGACTCGCTCCCTCTTTTTTCCCCTCCTCTCTCCTTTTCTCTCTTCTCTCTCTTCCTTGTTTTTTTTTTTTTTTTTGCCTTTCTGAATTCTCCCAACACCCCACACATTTCTACCCCTTATTTGTGCCTTTCTCTACTCTCTCCATCCTTCCTTTTCCCTTTTCTGCAGCTTTTATTTATTTTCCTGTTCTTCACCAAGTACAAGAGGGAGACCCCCCATCCATAGAGTCTTTTCCTTCCCGTTTCCCTGGTAACCACCCGGAGTGCAGTCTCTGGCTGGCAGGCAGCATCTCTGCACTCTCAGCACACTTCTGACTGTCTGAGAGAGTGCAGCATGGAACCTCAGGCAGAGTCCAAGGAGGGGGATGCACTTGCTTTTGACCCTCCAAGCCCTTGTGAGGAAGACCCCATCGAAGGGTGAGAGAGACAGGGTTGGGAGGAGAACATAAAATGCTGACATCTAAATATAGATTGCATGCAAACTAATGACATCCACGAGAGTGTGTGATAGCATAAGTAGGTGTGTGTATTTCTGCTTGTCCTTCTATGTTTATCCCTGGTGTCCATTAATTTATATTTACCTACACATCAATGTCACTGCATTCAGTTCCTTAGTGTCTCGCAGTTGTGTGTGTTCCTGTGCGTGCAGGACTGTGTTTGTCAGAGCTATCTGTCACTTTGTAATTAAGTGATCACTTTTTAACATATTAGCAATCTCTGCTTGAAGGAATGTGGGTAAATCAAATGTATGTGTGTGAGTGTGTGTCAATTTTATATTACTGCACTGCATATTTTTATGTAACCTGTACGTATATAGCTATTGCGGGTGCATGTTTAATGTATATATATATATATATATATATTTCTGCAAAGATTGGTCTATGATTTGATTCTGCATCACTTGTTACTATGGTTACTGCTTTTAGCAACTACTCATCTTGTATGTAATATTTTGAAATGTAAGCAAAACTAGAACTAAATTGGCTACCCTTCAAAGACTGGATTGTGAGGGGAATGGCAGTGTCAAAGCCATAAATCTATTTTCTGCCAGCTAAAACACTGCAATTGGCCTCTAGACTGAAAATATTGTGCTGACTTCTGATCCTGTCAGGCAGTTTAGGTGAACAAACTTGTTAAGTAGGATTAGGAAAATGTTAGACAAGTAATTAATTTTTTATACCTTAAAAGAATAACCAGCATTTACCATTAGCATAATAAGCTATGTAAAAATATAAAGAATAAACTATGTATATTCACAAATTCTCAGAAACTTCCTCACTGTCTCTCTTAGATCATTTTATTTTAGTGGCATCTTCTACATCATGCATACCTTAGAGAAAGTCTTCCAAAATTTACTGTTAAGTTGAAAATTATAGTACACAATAGCTCCCACCAAAAAAGAATGTCTTACACACATTAACAACAAATAATAATATATGTAAAGAGGAAGTGAGTTATAAATTACAATATAGGATAATACTGTGGCAGCATATAATATATGAACAGTGTCAGCATATAGTTTAAAAAAAGGGTTCTCAACCAGTGGTACTACTATCACTATTAGTTGTGGTACTCAGGGCAACTGGGCAAGCTTGACAGGAGGTCATATTTAATAAAATATCTTGAGGATTGAATGGATTAAAAAGTGTCTGGCGTTGCCAGGGTATAAATCTTCAAGTTATTAAGTTAATAATGAATTGGATATAACTATTAGCATTTTAAAACTAATTAGCAGCTTTACGATATGTACAGTTTTTGTTAATAACAAAATGTCATTTAATATAAGCCCAGCCCTCTTTTAGGTCAAACTCTGGCCACAACTGACCAAATTTGTTCAAATCACCCCCTCTTTTCCAAAAACCATGCCCCTTTTGTTACCCGTGACTCTTGACAGTCCCTTCTAAATCGGTATGTGATGTCACCCAAATCCACCCAGTAGAAGGGTGGAACCTAAAACAGGCTCCCTGTCAAATTTTTGTCCAGTATAAACCAATGGGAGGTCTGACTGGAACCCCAACCCCCTAGTATAGTTAATGGGATCCAATGTTATCACTCTGTGAAGTTTTTATCTAAATCCATCATTCAAAATAAGCTCCACCCACATTCTGGCCAAATTCTGCCCACAACTGACTTCATTTGTTCAAACCACACCCTCTTTCCCATAAGCACCTTTTTTTTGCGGCCTGTGAAAAAACCAGTCCCCCCTAAATCGGTTCAAATCCATCCAGTGGAAGAGCCCCCTGTGTGTGTGTGTACATGTATATATATATATATATATATATATATACATATATAGATATATGTACATATAT
>WWET01000068.1:39744-53799 GCA_011038615.1 Limnodynastes dumerilii | reverse complement strand
TATCTGTCAACTGACCTTATTTTACACATGCATAATTAACATTTATCATTATTATAACTAAATAAACAAGTGTGCATGCAAGTACTCCTTAAAAATAATACTATATTTTAAGTAAGAAATAAGATATTTATTAGCCAAATGAAGACAAGCTTCCTCAGAAAAGAAGAATTAAAAATACAATACTACTTAAAACCATCACGTGTCCCAGTTTATGCTACTGAGAAACATTTATGGCAAGACCTTATTTTACACATGCATAATTAACATCTATCATTATTATAACTAAATAAACAAGTATGCATACAAGTACTCCTTAAAAATAATACCACATTTTAAGTAAGAAATAAGATATTTATTAGCCAAATGAAGATGAGCTTCCTCAGAAAAGAAGAATTAAAAATACAATACTACTTAAAACCATCACGTGTCCCAGTTTATGCTACTGAGAAACACTTAAGGCAATATTCCTACAAATGAAAAGCATGATACGTGAAAATTATCCAGTAGGAATGGGACTTAGTCAAATGTGGTTTTCTTCTGCATGTGATGTTGCACAGCAATGAGGAAAGTTATTGCAAACTGAAACTGACAACCTTTGAGTGTCACAAATTTAAGCTTCAACATTTGTAAGCCAAATGTGGGAGTCAGTGTAACGGGTGAACAGGAAATGGACATCTATGCTGAATATGTCACTAATAGCTAGTGCTATACATAGTGGTCATAGCGACATTTATTGCATGAGATATATATTTGTAAGATACTGCTCTGACACAATAATGCCCAATGGATTTTGTTCTTGTTTGAACACAGCATTATTAGGGTGTCCTAAACCTGATTTAATGCTTCCCTGCTGCACAATGGTGCCAACATCTGAAAGCTGTAGGGCTCTGGCAAATATAGTGGTGTTGCCAGAGCCCTACAGCTTTCAAATGTTGGCACCATTGTCAAAACTGATGAGAATGAAGACAGAGTGAATGCATGTCAGAAAGTATCCAGGCCTGATCCAGACTTAATAAGGACAGCCAATTTACGCACGCGGCATGTGTAAATCTGGCTGAGGGAATGCACTGCACATACACGCGACAGATATTACTCATTGAAACGTAACCTGTATGTAACTCCGTGCGATAGGACATGGCATCCCTACGCAAGTCGTTTACACACATTGTCGGAGGAGGGAGGCCTTTCAATTGTACAGCGCGGGCTGGGTTAGGCACTTATGTACGACCAGAGATATGCAAGGAAAAGTTAAGGCAGGGTTCTGAACACGTACGTGCATGCGAGGGGAGTGCCAGGGGGGTGCATTAAACTAAGTATGCTTGCGTATGTAAAATGATCAGGCCCTATGTGCATACAAGTCTGTTAGGTTACATTATTTTTTGGTCTATCAAAGATGGTTTTAAAAATATTGAAAGCACAATTACATGCAATAAAAAGGTTGTGTCTTTTATCATTAAAATGAAGACATTAGAATAACACAGGAAAAGCTAAGCAGAATGTCTACATTTTGTTTTCTTATTATCAGATCAGCAAACCTGCTACGCTTTGCTCTCAGTCTCTAACTTAATTGAAACATCAGCAATCAAGTGCCTATCAACAGCATGGAAGCAATGTCCTTGTAATTATACAAGAGCAAACAGTGTCAAGCTCAATCAGATTGTCTGTTCCGTGAATTCTAAATTACTGTCCAATAGGACTTCGAGCATAGATTCAAACACCCATATCATTCATATATTTGTGCTTATGGCAATATCTTAACTGAAAACTGCAATGGTTAGAAAATACAGAATACATGGTAAGCAACAATCTACTTAAGTGAGGGAAAGGGTTGTGTAACAAGATCAGTTAAACTGGACTGAAAGTTAACCTAGAAGCATGACACCATCTGAGGCTACCTCCATTTTGCATCTATTGCATGTGAAAAACAAGGGTAGAGTGATACATAGCCCATGGATGATGCAAGATACACCTCCTATGGCTGAGTGCTCTATGCCTATGTTAATGTGTGGTGCGTTCCTTTTTCAGATGGGAAATATGGTATATTATATGAAACGCTCTGTGTGTAAGTCATTATTATTTAGATTACTAACTTGGATGAATAGAAAGACAAATTAGTAGCAGACAGGGAGAAGTAGTTATGCTACTTTCTAAGTTATTGCCTCACCTGAAATACTGAGTTCAGTTCTGGGGGCAGACAGATGGCCATAAATACATTGGAGATTGTTCAAAGGACAATTAAAATGGTACATGGCAAGAGTCACAAAACATATTACAAAAGATGAAACTAAACAATGCTTTCAAATATGTAGCAGCTTTAAAGATATCAGGAATTTAAACTGGAGGGTGGTAGGTTTAGAGGTGCAGAAAATTACTTCACTGAGTGGGTATTGTACAAGTGGAATATCTTCCTGTCTGAGGTGGTTGAGGCTAACACAGTAGAAAAATGTAAACATGCTTGGGACAAATATAAAGATATCATAAATGCAAAACTAGAATGCGGGTCAAATAGGGTCCAGGGTCAGTATAGTTATAAGAAAATTGTGTAGACTGGATGGGCCCAGTGGCTCTTATCTACAATCACTCTCTATATTTATTTGTCATTTCAATCAGAAAGATGAGCAATACCATGTATAAAGGTAATATACCTTTAGCTAAAAACAGATATTTTGCATTAATGTTAGGCATTTACTGAATGACACTTTGACTATGTATATATGGACCAGATCCAGACTTGAGAACGACACCCTACTTACATATGTAAGTGTGTAAGAGGGGGGTCTGAAAGAGGTCGCCTTTTTCGCACGTAACAGCTATTGTATGGAACTGAGTTCTGTACGATAGGATTTTAAACGGGCGGTTCTTCCCCCTTGCTTGCCAAGGAGGGTGAGGGGAAGTGTTTTAATTTTAGAGTAGGGGTGGGAATGCTGATCCACACGTGTGACTTAGGGCAGCGTAAGTCACTAAAACTCTGCCGAGAGAGGGAGGTGACAGGTGGAGGTCACTCCCCTCTTCCGTGTGGACTTTAAGACCCCAGAGCGTACGGAAAGCGTGCAAGGGTCTTGATCTGATCTGATGTTCCAATCTGTTTCAAATGGATTACCTAATGCAGCCTTGGTGGTTTGTACAGCTATAGCACCATGTTATAATACCAATACATCTTCCAGATAATGTGCATCATGTGATCACCATAATTATGTTTATTAAGTGTTTTACAAGTCATTAACACAGATGTATATAATACTATCTATATAATACAGCATAATAACCTGCCTGATAAATGGGCATGGTAGCAAAGATACTGTTTACTTGTTTGACAACTATGCCTTTAATATTTATTTAATAATGTTGACATAAAATTTCATTTAATCTGATTAAATTCAAGCTGCAAAAAGAGATAATACAACTACTGGCTTAAACATAGCAATTCAATTAACTGTGGCCATTTGTGTTGGCCTAATATATGTATATTGGCCTAGATTTATCAGTGTGTGTGCTTAGGCCATCCTATTTTTTGCACCCATCATATATCTAGGTCAAAGTGTCTGAATAGTTGATGTTCAAATCTTTATAAATATATGAAGCAAAGTATAAATTACCATATACTATTCCAGTATAATATTAAAGCATACACAGTTGTTTTTTTGGTTTGTTTTCTATTTTTAACTGGAAAGTGACTCTTAAATTGCAAAAGTGACAGTTTGCTTCTCTTTAGCAGATATTCACATTTATAGAAACCCTATTTTTCCCACTGCCAGGGTAATGTGTGCATTTGAGTAAGAAGCCCTCAAGCTGCAGCTGATCTAGGATGGCAGGACATCTAAGATTTTCCTTCTGGCGCATATATATGTATATATATATATATATATATATATATATTGCCTGTCTCTTAACCTGCCAATCTCTCAAGTTTCTAAATAGAGTGTCAGTGGTTGTATTTATACAGAGACAGTTTGATGAAACCAATCTGCAAAATATAATGTCAAGAGCCTCAAAAGGCTTTAGCATGTTTATGTTCTCATTTATCAGCAGACAAAAGGGCCATCTACATGTCTCTGTTCTCCATACTGCGAGGCAGGCAGTGACTGGTCCAGTGTGTGCATAGCATTCCAGGAAGGAATCCAGGTGTATAAGACAACATCCACATAACTGGTACAAAGGTATATTTGATACCATATAAATACTATTTTTAATAATAAATGATAAATGCTGTAAGATTTAATCTTTGCTCTTTAATTGTTAGATAAACTACATTGTTATGAATACCACGAAACATTGACAATGAAGAGAACAGATCAGTTGATTAAAAACCGACCAGCATTAGTTTGATCTGCTTTACTGTTAATAATTGTGAAATTCCCATTAGCCATTCTAATTCACAAAAATAAAATCAAGCCTTTATTATGAAGTAACAACTAATTGCTGTGTAGCCATGAAGGCTTATTGTGTACATCATTAATTAATAAGGAAATATTATGCAAGTTTTGAATACCTGGGGTAACCCCATAAATGATATTGTTACTGATAAGAGATGAACCATTGTTTATACATGGACTAGTTTCCTGTTTACTACATTAAATGCTACTTACTTAATTTTACTATATTGAGTATTTGTGGTTCCTTGTTGAAAAACTGATGAAATTAAGGTATTAGTGCTTTTATCAGCATTCTTTTACGATTTCATTTTATGTTATTAGGTAATAGTTCTACAAAGGTGATTTTACTATACAGTATGTCATGTGATCTTATAAACTGTTTGTCACCCAGGCTCTGCATACAATTGAAATAGCAGATGGATTAAACTGACAACACTTTAAAAGGAAAAATGGCCCCTGCCACTGTAGCTTTAAACACAGAAATAAAAAGCTAGGTAGAAAACTTACCTACAGAATATATCAAATGTACAAATTAGTTTTAATATTTGAGAGTACACATCGTGGTCTATTTCAGGGAAGACAATTGTGGATGAATAGAAGTTATTTTCATGAGGTAGTCACTCAAATATGACAAACAAGAGCCTTTTTTTATAAACACAGAAATAAACATTCACTGAGACATATATTACACTGTTTATGATTTAGACACATTCTGGATGCACTTCTGTAAGAAGCTAAATGCCTCCAAGAGTCTTATGCTGGAATGATGCCTTAGTTTAATCCTCAAATGATACCATGTAATTAATGATTTGCAAAGTTAACACAGATTGCATGACGGACTCTAGTGTAAAGTAACTGACATAGTAAAAATGATTGCAGCATTGCCATTTGTAAGTTTTAGAAAGTACGTATTATAATCATATTTGAAAAGTTGAGAAGAGCGCATTGAGAGATTGGCATGATGAAAGTCTCGTATTAGCTGATGTTTTAATATCAAACAATTAAGCAAAATGAAGTTAATAACCTGACATATTTTAATGCACAGTAAATGTAGACATTAATTTAAAGGTAAATATAAACATCCATAGTAACAATTATAACTCCCTCTGCAAGCAAGTGCCGCTTACCTTGGTCAGCTGTGCTATCTTCTTGCTCATTTTAAGATGCAGTTCTGCAGTATATTCCATGCTCAGGCCAGCCTGATGTGCCATCACACCAGGAGATGAGGGTACAAACTTGGCAGCACTGGTAGAAGCCCCTCCACCGTAGTAATGCTGTTGCTGCTGCCAGCTCATCCCTGTCGCCATCTTCACAGCTTTAGATCCCTCTCACCTCCCCCTAAAAACAGTGAGGGAGGGTGAGAAATGTATAATACACTGATGAACAATAAAACCCACAATGGGATATGAATTAAGAAAGAGCAATGTGCTGATATGCAGCCTGAGGGATGTCAGTGTGCAGAGTGACTGAGGCAAGCACAGCTCAATCCCCCTCCCATCCCTGTGTGTGGATAACACAGGCACAGTGAGCATATAGATCCAATGAGAGAGCAGGAAAGAATAAGGGGGTGTGCAGGAGAGGAGAGTGATGTCTATATGTACTCATTTCAGCAGTTTGACATACATGCAGTGTGGCAAATATGCAAACTACATGATTTCTGTACTGTGCGTGTTTTTCGTGATCAGTTTCTAGGACATAAAAATACATACGAATATATTTATATATAAAAAACCCATCAGACTGGTTCAAGCGACACAAAAAAAGTAAATGTGGGACATGATGCTATAAAATGTTTTCCAGTAAATGATATGGAACATTTCTTGTATCTTTCTTGCTGGAAGTAGATGCTAATAGATTTACCAAATCTCCTGTTTTGCCTAACACATAAAAAACTGTAGCATTTTTTACTATTGTGTGACTGATTTACCTCTTTCCATTTTCACTGGTTAGCAAATGTTATGTTTTGTGATTGACTCAATATTATGATAACACTTTAACCTGTGCGATTGAAATGACCTATGGGTAGTGGAATTTATGTATCTGCATAAGATCTGCTTTCCTTCTCCCGCTATGGAAAGAAGAAAGTGGAGGCAAGATGTCAGCGTATAGTAAGGGCGTTCCCATGCCCACCAACACACCCTGGGCGTGGCTTGTCCCTTGAAGGGGGCGTGGTTTTCATCTGCTCTTATTTGCATGGATGATAAGGCGTAAAATCTCATTTTATATCATATCATATGAGCAAAGAACTCACAGGAGAGGGTCTTGTCACTTTAGCAGAGCTGCGGGATTCTGTCCCTGCAGCTCTGCTACAGTGATCAGACACTGCAGGACTGGAATGTAAGTATAGGGGGAGGGAATTGCCAGGCCAGAATCCAGTACAAAAGCCCTTTTAGCCAATACAGACCGTTAAAAAACTGTACTGCACCGGCTAAATAGGTACAATTGGAGGTTATGAGTTCCCAAGCAAAGGCACCTGACTGTTTACATCAAAACATTTGCACCATCCATAGGCCATGTCCATCCATGTCTAAGTTCAGGGGCTGACACTCTTTTGCCCCTTGCATTATATTTTCTTACTTCAAACACAATGGACCTTATTCACATTTAAAACACGTTAGGTTCTTAAATATACGCAACTAGTAGCAAGGCAACTCCCTCGGCACGCCCCCGCATTTCAGGTTATTAATAGACTTGCAAGTGCCATAGGGCTACCTAACTGTAGGTTCGCATTTGTGTGCGTAGGGCGTTTAATTACGAACGTGTTTGTATAACCACACCTCCTTTTGGTCATTTAAATGCCTCTCTCCACCCAATTTTCGTATTTGTCATGTTAATTATTCATGGCACGCCCCTTTCGGCGTAAGTTACTGCGAACCTAGCGACTTTAGGTGCATACTGTTGAATCACGGCATTTGCGTTCTCAAGCCCAACGCAAATAGCGTATAAAAGTTACTACAAATGCGCAGCATATCCCTTAATAATACGCACCTAAAAACACAAAAATTCTTAACTGTGAATCAGGTCCAATACATCTTTAAGATCATAGTGTAGGTATAAAATATTTTATACATCCCATAAACAATGACTTTTGTCTAAATTCATTCTTTGATATTGTTATAGTGCATTCACATTGAGACAGAAGCACAAGCACCATTCATAACCTCCTTTTACAGTATACATTACACTGTGCTACTCTGCACTCATCCATCAGTACCACTCGCTGCATGTGCCTTTGGATCTCATGTAGCTTGTTCAGGACTTACATGAACATTTATGGCGTCCACACCGCGTGCTGATTTGCATGTGCCTCTGGATCAGCCATGCAGAGGACGACGGCAGCTCCTCACCTTGATCACGAAGAAGTCTTACTAACCTCCCACCAGTAGAGGGCGCTCTCAAGTTAAAAAAATTACCAGTAGAGTAGTACTGTTAATTATTTATCTGAAGTCTTCTTCTTTATTCTTTATTCTTTCGACGTCTTCATCCCTGCAGAGGACGACGGCAGCTCCTCACCTTGATCACGAAGAAGTCTTACTAACCTCCCACCAGTAGAGGGCGCTCTCAAGTTAAAGAAATTAACAGTAGAGTAGTACTGTTAATTTCTTTAACTTGAGAGCGCCCTCTACTGGTGGGAGGTTAGTAAGACTTCTTCGTGATCAAGGTGAGGAGCTGCCGTCGTCCTCTGCAGGGATGAAGACGTCGAAAGAATAAAGAATAAAGAAGAAGACTTCAGATAAATGAAAATTGAAGGCTCCCAAGATCCGGACAGCTAATGGTGAGTTGTAAAAAAATGTTTTTATTTTTATACACATGTCACACTTTATTTGATACACTTAGATTAGGAGAGATGACCTCCTAAGGTAAGTGCATACACGTAGGGGTTAATGTTAGCTAGGATGACTATTTTATTTACATATGTAACACTTTATTTAATTTTTAGAAGGGTTTATTTATTTATTTAATTTTTTATTTTTTTTTAACACAGACGCGACACGCAGTTCAGCATGGATACAATTGTATCCATGCTGTAACCAAAGAATTACAACGATCACCTTTGCTGATCCTTGTAATTCAGTGGCTACAGCATAGATACACATTGTAAACATGCTGAACTTTTTCTAAACACACGCGATGTGCCGCGATTAGTTAAAGGGATAATCGCGGTGATTTTTTCATTAAAATCACCGCGATTAAACCCAAATGCATCGCGGGTCATCGCGTGTGTTTATAAAAAATCGCACCTTAGTGAATTTCAACAAAAATCGAGGGGCAATCGCGGCGATCGGCCCCGATGCCCCGCGATGCGATTTTTCACAAAAAAAATCGCGTTTAGTGAATGAGGCCCTTAGGGCCGTGTTAACAGATCCGTTTTCAGGTGGAGTTGCGTGCATATTTTTAGTTTCGGAAAAACTGCTTATGTGTAGTAACTTTATTTACGCACGTAAGTGCTTTAGGCACAGACATGTGAATCGCACTTGGGGACATACGTACGGAGGGGCGGGGTTGAAACACATACCTGAAAATTTACATGAAAGAGGGTGGGGGGAGGCATTTAAATGAGTCTATGAGGGCGCGGTTAGACTGAATTGCACGTACGGCATACATATACACATGTAAGTACACACCTAAAGTTAGAGGTGCTCTATGGAGGCATAAATGTACGATTGCACAGCCGTGAGAGGGGAGTGTCAAGGGTGTTGGTGGGTGTTGGCTTGCTACGTGCGTGCGTATAATTGCGTACTTTAAAAAAAACGGATCTGTGAATACGGCCCCTAATTTCAAGCTGCATCTTAAGTAGCACGCTCAGCGCTACATCGTTGATCTGGATCAGGCCCAATGTTACTAACTGGCAAAAAAATAAACAGGCATATAGGGATTATGTAATATAGGTGTTATGTAATGCTGGGTTCACACTTCTCCAATCCTGTTCAGATCCAACTCCAGGCAAGACTGATTACACCAGGCATGTCAAACTCACCGCATAAAAGCTTTTATTTTGCAACCCCATCTCACGCAGGGAGGTCCGGCAATCGATGTTGGAAAGGGCCTGCTATCAGCTGCCGCTGCAGTTGAACAGGACAGCTGATAGCAAAGCCCTTTTCAGCTGTCCTGTATAACTGAGGCATCAGTCATTGCTTCATGGCCAGTGTCACACAGAAGAGCTGGAAGACCGCACGCACCATGGAGGAGAGACACAAATGGAAGACATCAAAGGTCAGTATAAACAGGGGAGTCTGGAAACGAATGAAAGGGGAATTAATGGGAGCTGGAGCCATATGAATGGGGAATACTGGGGAACTGGAGCCATATGAATGGGGAATATTGGGGAGCTGGAGAGACATGATGGGGAATACTGGGAGCTGGAGACACATGTTGGGTATTCTGGGAGCTGGAGACACATGATGGGGGATGCTGGGAGCTGGAGACACATGATGGGGGATACTGGGAGCTGGAGACACATAATGGGTATTCTGGGAGCTGAAGACACATGATGGGGGATACTGGGAGCTGGAGACACATGTTGGGTATTCTGGGAGCTGGAGAGACATGATGGGGGATACTGGGAGCTGGAGACACATGATGGGGGATGCTGGGAGTTGTAGACACATAATAGAGGATGCTGGGAGCTGGGGAAACATGGTGGTAATACTAGGAGTTGGAGACACATGATGGGGTATACTGGAATACTGGGGAGGCTGGAAACATATGATTGGGGAATTACTGGGAGCTGTAGATATATGAATGGGGAATTACGGGTAGCTGGAGACATATGAATGGGAAATTACTGCGAGCTGGAGACATATGAATGGGGAATTACTGCGAGCTGGATAAAAATTGCATATGAGATTTTTTTACTTTTCTTGTGGCCCTCTTAGACTTTGATTTTTTTAGCCCAATTGGGGTTTTGAGTTTGACATGCCTGGTTAACACCACACTACAGTAGACCATGATACTACACCCATTTCATGACACAAACTTGTCAAATTTTACAAAATTTACTAATAATAAAAAATCCTCCACAGATCTTCTTGTAATCCAATGAGAATATTTATATAATCCATGATTTGTTATCTTTATAATAATTATAATTCATCCCAAATTTTTTTTTAATTTTCCTATAATACTAGAAAATTATTCTCTATTCAACTAAAGGAACATATTCTTCCTGTTTTTTATGGTAAATTGACAACCAACTCATTTCTAAATGACTATAAACTGAATTGAAAGGGTCTTGACAAAAGATTTCTTACACTGTGTTCTGACTGGAGGGAAATGTTGAATTTTCTGTAGACTACCTGCTTTGTTTACAATTAATGTATGCTACAATAATGTGGTAAAAAAAAATATATAATGAGATTGTTTTTTCACGTTAATGTCTCATTTTTATTTAGTTTTTAAATTTTTTTTACCAAATATTTTTATTGAGAATTTTTATTAATAAGCACTACAATGACATGAATAGAACATTACACATGATGCAGTAAATCACGTCAAAGAGAAAAAAAAAAGCACAGTATAGCACCATAACATGCTAGCACAAAGAGACAATATCAGCAGCAGTAGTCATGACTATATAGTACAGAAAGTTCCATAGGTATTGAAAGATGAATTTATGCTAAAGATGGATTATCAGAACTAAAGAATAGCTGCACATACCAAAAGACAAAGAGGTAATCAGAGAAGAGTGTATGTCTATGTCCCTTCCTTAGCAACAGGAGCCATCCCTAGATAATAAATTCAGTCAACCCCTTTACCAAGTACGGGCAATGCAAACTCTCGTCCACATACTTAGAGAGTTAATACATGTCTGAAGATCTGAGGACATAGGGCCTGTTCCAGAACTACGCCCGTTGTACTAGCTACGGTGGGCGTAAGCGTAAGATTGGCTGAAAAGCGTAACTACGGCAACGCCCGATGGTCAGGAGCAGCGTAGTGACGCTGGAGGGGGCGTACCTACGTTAAGGTTAGTGAAGGTGGGCGGGGGAGTTAGTTTAATGAGGGAGGGAGGGCTTAGCGTACCAACGCTCCTGTGTGAGCGTATTTTGCCTTGCTTAGGCCGGCTGAAGTTAGGGCATAAGCAAGGGAAAATACGGCCGCACAGGGGGAGCATCGGGGAGAGTGGATGCCGATACTCACTTAAAGCACAGCGCATCGGCGTAGTTCTGGATCAGGCCCATAGAGTCTCCCAAACCTATACTAAAGAGACATACTTTGGGATCAGGTGCAGGGAGACATAATATATAAAAGCACATTAGACCAAAATCTCTGAAAGCGTTGGAATAGCCAAATTAAATGAAAGAAATTTGCACCATTAAATACACATTTAGGACAAATAGCAGAATTAGAGACACTGCATTTTGCAATATTTGCAAGGGTGAGATAGGCTCTATGTATTAGATAGATCTGTATTTGTTGGGTTCACAGACTGGATGTTAACTTTGCTTCCCAAAGTTTCCCATTCCTCATCATCCGCAGGGCCCAGAATCACCTGCCAGAGAGTTCTCAATTTATCCAATTTATCTGTTGGCAAAGCATCAATCTCAAATATAGAGCTAATACTGAACCCTCAGAGTCTCTATCACAGAGCAAGGTCCTAACAGGAGAAATGGAAAGATCTATTTGGATTTTCCTGAGTTTAAGCATTTAAAGCGTGATGTAGCTTAAATAACGATATAAGTATGCGTCAGGAAAGGCAAATTCAGATTTAAACTGTGGGAAGGATTTTATGCTATTCCCAGAGAGAAGGTGATAAAAGGTGTCAATACCACAAGAGCGCAAAACCTGGGCGCCTTCAAAGTGCAGCAACTCTCAAAACTTAGGGTTGCACCATCTAGGGGTACAAGGGTCAATCCCACCTCCCTGAAAATGAGTATGGACCCAACTTCAGACTCTCTGAGCCTCTCTGAGCCTGCAGAATGATCGGGGCAGAAGACGAGGGTTACATATCAGCTAGTAAAGCCTGAATTGGGGTATGCCCGAATCCAGCCTGTTCCACTAGTGCCCATTGCAAATCCCCATGCGAAGGCTGTGTAACCTAGCTCAGAAGATGCGTCAGTTGTGATGCAAAATACTGTAAAGTTGGGCAGTAGCATACCACCCAATTCCCTTGTCTTGAACAAGCTTTCCCGATTAATCTTAGCACTCTTTGTGCCCCACAGACAGATTGTATGTGGGGCACAAGGGACAGTTCAAAGTCAAATGTAACTATGAATTTAGTACTTGTATGTCCCACTGTGGGCAGACCAGAAAGGAGACATGCAAGTACAAAGTTCATAGTGGCAAATAGTGGAACTGCATGCAGACGGACCAGAAAGGAGACCTACAAGTACTAAAAAATGTAGCCTGTCTACTTTCAGGTCCCGTAGTTTATTAATAAAGTGAAGTCCCCTTTTTTCAGCCAATAAGAGCTCCTCTTTACACTGATTGACAGTTGCTTGCCAGTACAGTCCCAGGAAATTCATGGCACGTGTGAAAAGGTCAGACCCGGGAATCTCCCAGGTTTTTATAGACTTATAACACAGCTTTTTTTTGACACAGCAATTCGCCCAGGAAAAATCCAGGTTGAAAATCCCAGGATTTTCAAGGATGGTGATGTGAAAGCAGTATTAGAAGGATAATTCCTATCTTATCTCGTCAATCTTTTCCTTGAAGTACATTGCAAGATCTTGGGTGTTGATGGAGGTTGGTGGATGTGCACAGGAGGATTCAGTAGGGAGTTAAATGTACGAAAGGGGCGTTTGGGGTTAAAAGCCTGAGTAGAAATGAGAGATTGAAAGTAGAATTGTTTGGCTTTATCCAGGGCTGTTCTAATAGTGTGATAAGTGTTTGTTAAAAAATCATCAGTAGAGCGAGATTTGCGCCAGCGACATTTTGCTTTGTGGGAGAGTTTTTTAAGATTTCGTGTGTCATTAACGTGCAACGGCTGACATTGAAGTTGCCGTGGTACATGAGGGGTAGCTGGAGGTAGTTGGTTAAGGACAGTTGCTAGGGTTTGGTTTAGGTGATAGTTGAAATACTGCTAAATCAAGAGTGGAAATGATCAACTGGAGATAGAAGTTGTTGCACAGATTAAGAAAGTTGGTCAAAATTAATGGCATCAAGATTTCTACGGGTGTGAGAAGGTTTTGCAGAATTATAAAGCTTAGAGTTAGAATTAGTGTGTGAGAGTTTGCAGGTGATAAAATGGTCAGAGAAAGGGTAAGGAAAATTATAAAGATCAGTGCCTGAGCATAGTTTTGAGATTACAATATTGGTAGAAGAATCAATACAACTGGAACTTCCCCAAAAAAAGGTTGACAACCACTGCACTAGAGAATACCTGACTTTTTTTACCCACAGAACACAAATATGCTGTCAGAACAAATGCAAATAATATGGAATTATTTGATTAATAAGCATCTTTTCCATATATTGGGCTGGATCCAGATTTAAGAAGGAGCTTGTAATTATGGGCCTGATCCTGAACTACGCCGATGCGCTGTGCTTACTAAAGCACAGCGTATTGGTGTTCACTTACCCCGACACTCCCCCTGTGCGGGCGTATGGCCCCTTCCTTACGCCGGCTGAAGGCAACCCTAACTTCAGCCGGCGTAATAAAGGAGCCATACGCTCGCACAGGAGCGTATGGCCGCCTAGCCCACCCTCATTAAACTAGCTCCCCCCACCCACCTACACTCACCCG
>WWET01000067.1:1275722-1300299 GCA_011038615.1 Limnodynastes dumerilii | reverse complement strand
ATGATCGATTGCTTCTCCTCCTCGAGGCAGAAGCAATCGATTTGGGAGCCACTTTGGAATTAGGTAACCCATTGGTTTTGCTGCATGGCTGGGGTTGGTTGGAGAACATTAAAGTGTGAATTCTGCAAGCAATCATCCTAAATTTGGCTGCCAAATGTAGAAACAATATTTTGATGAACCAGTTTTGGAAATTTAATTCTTAGTGAGTTTTGTGGTTGAACTGGGAGAGTGTAAACAAGTATTGCATTCCGGAACCCACTGATACCTGCTTGCGTTACGTAACAATTCCATATAATGCATTGGATTGGATCCTCTACCTTAATGTCATTAATTGTTCTAGACAGAAGTTAACGTTTGTAGGCAAATATGGAATAGTTTTCAGAATTCCGCTCACTGCTGATGAGTGTCTCCTGAGATGTAGGGATTATGACACTGGAGAAATTAGTTGATTGTAAGTGAACATCCACCAGATAGACATGGAAATGTGTAAAGATAAAGGCATTAGACCAGAAGAGACTGGCTCGTACTTTGAAGGACAGCCAATAAGTTACAGCACCGTTCTGAGGTCTCTCTTGCGCAACATTCTTCAACCTTCTCACATTCCAAAGTAGTCTTTGATCCCTTCTCCGCATAACAATAAATTCTGCAAGAGGATGCTCTAACGTCAAAAATAAATCTTTGTTACCTTCATAACACAAACAATTATGACACAATTCGGACTAGCGGTCTGGGAGTTGAGTTGCGTTGCCTCTGTTTTCTGTATATTTTCCAGTTTGTTTTTTTTATCACAAGTTTTTTGGAGTAGAACAAATTTCTGATAAATTAATTGCATATGTTTTTATTACCTTCAATAATCTACAAACCTGAGATGTTTTGTTTCCTATCCCAAGTCTAAATAACAGTGTGATAGTAAAGCTGGTCAGTATCTGTGTGCAGTAAGCAATTCAAAGATATTTCCCTGCATGCAAAGAATACAATTAAGTTGTCTCTCCCTGAACTCAACATTGCCCAGAACCAAACAGTATTAGAGATGAGAGATGATGTTTCCTATCCCAAGTCTAAATAACAGTGTGATAGTAAAGCTGGTCAGTATCTGTGTGCAGTAAGCAATTCAAAGATATTTCCCTGCATGCAAAGAATACAATTAAGTTGTCTCTCCCTGAACTCAACATTGTTTTGCCCAGGAGTAGCTTTCCTCTCTTATTTTCAATCTCGGAATCTGGTCCATCATCTTTAAACTCGATTCATCAAAAGATAATAATTTATTGAAACAATGAACCATACTCTACACAGAAAGTGATTATGGGCCGTGTTCACAGATGAGAAAGCTTTAAGCTTTAACTTAAAGCTCCCTCCCGTGCCACCTCCCCCTTTTTTTTTTTTACAAACTTAGAGCACTTAAGAGTGTCCTAGAGCTTCCCTAACTTCTTGTGCGTATTTTCCTTCTTAAGAAAGAAAGTACACACTGACTTCCCTCTACCCCGGCTCTTAAAAACTCTGTGCCGTGGCACGCCCCTTTCCAAACCGTCCCAGGTGATGCTGCAGACTC
The DNA here is from genome assembly GCA_011038615.1 of Limnodynastes dumerilii. Classification (NCBI taxonomy): domain Eukaryota; kingdom Metazoa; phylum Chordata; class Amphibia; order Anura; family Limnodynastidae; genus Limnodynastes; species Limnodynastes dumerilii. The sequence goes on along the minus strand of WWET01000067.1, from coordinate 1,298,750 downwards.
CTGTCTGGGTAGATGTCTTGAGGGTCCCAGCCGCTCGGCCAATGCTCTCCACCAGCGTGGGGGGCGCTGCGTCCCAGACTCCCTAAGTCCTACAGCACCAGCGAGCCACTCCCCAGGGAGGGGAGTCTGCGGAAGGTCCTTGGAACTCCTCAGGACTCTCAGTGCTGGCAGAGGTCCCTACCTTAACGCCAGTCAGTCCATTAATATTATGCGTTCCCCTAGGCACTCCTCTTGCTCGTACGTAATTTACTTGCTTCATGTTTAACAAACCCTACATTAACTTTCCAAGCGTAAGTACGGACGTACGTAATGGATTGGCGTACGTAACGGCCTAGCCCAGGTCATAATATACAATTTAAATGCCCTCCTCCGCCCACAAAGCATATTTCCAGGTTTCTGGTTGACCTTCCCCTTCGTTCATATTTACGCTGAAGTTACGTATGATCAGAGTTACGTTGCTTTACATCTGCCGTGCGCATGCGCAGTTCATACAAAAAGGGCGATATTACGACAGCGGCTGGCGTAAATACGCTAGTGTGCTGAGGTCTGGATCTGGCCCTATGTACCTAACTGGTACGTAGGTAAATGAATTACCTAAATCATTCTTAAATTTGCGCAGCTAAGAAGCAAGAGCTTCTTAGGTGTGAACAGGATCCTATGACTCTACATGGTTAAGGTGGCCCCACACTATGCGATAATAGAGGCAACTAATTATCTTATAGTGTGTGGGCGTCTAAAACCCTTGTATTATCTAAATTCAAATCTGTCTTTCGAAATATTCTATGCATTTCCATCATTCCTTACTAACAATTTTTCTCCCCTCTCCCTTACTTTGATGAGAAATGGGTTTCCTCTGTCATTACTTATCAAGTAAAACCTATTTACCATCAAGTAATCATCATCAGATAATCCCTACTCACCATCATTTAATCCCTATTTATTATCCTAATCCCTACTCTTCAAGTAATCAAAAATCATCTTCAGGTAAACACTACTCACCCAATAATCCCTAGTCACTCTAGGTAATCTCTATTCACAACCATGTAATCCCTACTCACCATTAGGTAATACTTACTTGTCATCAGGTAATCCAATCATTGCTCATTTTCTTGATTTAGTCCAATGTTGGACTCTTGTAGAGCATTAACTACATGCACAAATATATAAATGTCTTTGTGGACTTCAAGATGATCCATCAGCCCCCACAGGAACCTGAATTATATAGGAAACAAGACAAAGAAACTTGTCTACAAGGGAATAGGCACCAGAAAGACAGGGAAGACCTGTGAGTGCAGCAGATGTGAAGTAGAAGGTGCAATAGTAGAGGAAGAACATAAGGAATGAGGTTCATATGATAAAGCCAGTAAGACATTGCAGGAGAATGAGAAAGATAAATAGGCAGTAAGTGAGATAATCAAGGTCTGTGTATAAGAGGATGGGTGACTGGAAACTGAGCTAGGGAACCAGCGTGTGGATGCAGCAGATGAGGCAGTACCTGCACCAGTCAGGGCCGCCAAGAGGAATTCTGGGCCCGGGTACAGCAACTTTCCGGGGCCCCCCCCCTCTGGGCTCATGGGGTTGCTGGGTATAGAGGTGGGAGGGAAAGGAGGGGGATGTAAATGTAAGGGGGGTGCTGCCGTAGTTCAGGATCAGGTCCTTAATTTCAAGCTCCTTCTTAAGTCTGGATCCAGCCCATAGTGTTTTATTTTAATATATATGGGGGTATATTAGGGGTCTGGTAATTGAACAATACGTTCTGTATATAATGTGCCATTCCCAAACCCTAATATAAACCACATATATTATAGTACAGTATGTGCCATGTCCAGGCCCCTAATTTACCCCACACGTATCACAAGTATTGGAAATCTCTTTTAAGAATCCTGCATTTCCCACTGCATTATATATTCAAAATGGGTCTTTTTTCTCTGTGTTCACTGCATAATCTAATAAAGACACACTAAGGGCAGCACTGTTTTCTATTAGAAGCTTATTAGCTTTTTATTTCAGTGTCTTTTCTTTTTGCTTTGATCTGGTTGACAAAAAACAGCTGTTTATTCAGTGTTGTGTGTCACAAACATATGTGTAAAAACAGCATTGACACAAATAATATTCTCAGGAGGGTACATGATTCTCTCTCTTGTATGCAGGGTCTGGTCAGTGGGAAAATATTCTTGCAATGTTCCCTTCACACTAAAGCTGGCCATACACTAGAGCGATTATCGGGCCAATTCTTCAATTATCGCGTAAGGGCCCGAATTATCGCGCAAGTGTATGGTAACGATTTTTCGAACGAGAATCCAATAATCATCCAAAAAGGGCTTCTGAACGATTATTTGCTCTTTTGACATGTTTGATTTCAACCTAAAAAAAGAGTTTTGGAACCAGAGTTTTGGAAAAATCGCATAGTATATGGCCATTTCACGATAATTGTTAGATCTTCAGCGATAAATTTATGGGGAAATAGAGGCGTGCTTATGCAAATGAACTGTGACATTTAACGGAGAGCCTTGTGCATCACGAGCTGTGCGCCATGGATTTGTTGCTGCAACCTACATAATAAACTTGGACATTTCATGAAGCACCTGTGTTGAAACACTTATATATGCAGGTGCATCCTTGTGCATCAAGAGCTGTGGGCCATGGATTTCTCTGTTTCTGCTGGGTTAAAAAGGCTGAAGATTCCAAGACCTTTCGTATTCGCATCCATCATGGCAGCAACGAACAAAGAGCTAGCTAGAACAGGAAGTTATATTTATACTTCCTATCGTCTATGTCAGTCAAACCCACATGCTAACGACTGCCCTTTATGAAAATCCAACGATAAAATAAAATTGTCGTACTGTGTATGGCCAAAAGCGATATATTACACCCGACAAAAGAAGACCAAAAATCTGCGTTTTTTTAAACTTTAGAACGATTATTGTATGCAACAAATGTAATGTATGGTGCCGATATTATTTGGCCCTGTAGCGGAAAAATCTGCAAGATTATCGCCGAATTCATGCGATTTTCGATAATCGCTCTAGTGTATGGCCAGCTTTAGTTATGAATACGGTCCTAAGAGAGGAAAGGTACCCGGGTAAAACCATGTGGATTTCAGGGGAATTAAATTTCATCTGTTGCACACAGTATTAGAATTGAGAGGTGATGTTTCCTAGCCCAGGTCTAAACAGCAGTGTAAAAGTAAATCAGAAGTCTGGATGCGGTTTTCAGTTCTTTGTTCCAGTATTTGTTATAGAGACCTGGTAATAGCCCTCTGGTGTGGTTCTAGATTAAAAAGCATCATGAGAACAATTATCCAGCTGAGGCTCTAGATTAAGAAGCATCACAAGATTTGTTTTCCTGCTGTGGTTCTAGATTACAAAGCATCATAAGAACTGTTATCCAGCTAAGGGTCTCGAAAGTAAGAAGCTTCACAAGAACTGTTATCCATCTGATGATCTTTAGACTGCTTTCATCTCTCTCTTTCCAGGTCTGTAGATGACTGTTATTTAGTTAAAAAGTTCTTAGTAATTAGTAATTAGGTGAAAAATATTTAATCCTTATAACCTCCTCTAAGATTCTTAGCTGCAGTATATAGAATGTATATAGAATAGGAAATAATATGGAACTGGTTTTATCAAGTCATCTACAACATATCTGGCTGTCAGCACTATGCACAGATTTAGCATTTATATAGCCATGCACGTATAGGAATTCACTATAATGCATTGTAGGGTTATAAATGGCTTGTCAAGCATTGGAAACTTGTATAAAATACTAGTTTGAGCAGAAACAGAAATATTCCATAGTTTTGCAGAGCTACTGAAGTTTACTCTAATCTCCTAGCATCAGTTTCCAGTGAAATCGCTTAGTATCTAGTACAGGAACTACTGTGCCATGCTAAGGTCAGTATTCCTTCAGGGTGTCTGCACTGAGACAGCAGCTTCCTAATTACACCTGAATAATTACGGCTGCTCGTACCCGACGGCTGTAGTTCTGGATCCGGCCCGACCTGCCTATTTATTTGAAGAACTGACGTTCTTTTTTTATGTAATGGAAATATATGCACATGTCTAACACATAAAGCTTGTCCACATCAACGTTGAAAACAAATAGTGTATGCTTGGAAAATGAATGATTGTTTTAAATGGCAGTACACTAATGCATTTTACATCAATATGCAACTGACACAACGCGTTTTGCATTATCACATTACTGTATAATGCAACAGTGATACATATTGATACATAGGCCCGTATTCAATCCTAAGAAGCAGTCGCTTCTTAGGTGCGTATCTTTAGTAAAGGACATACTGCGCATGCATAGTAGGTTCTTTATGCAATCTACGTACCAGCTCAGTACGTAGATTGCCTCTGTGCGGCCTTTAAAGACCGCACAGAGTATTTTAGGTACAAAGAGGTGGCGTAATTCCGCCTCGGGGAGGGATTAGGTAGAAGTGGGAGGGGAGGGACTTAGATTAGCCGAGGAGGGCAGGGGGGGCAATGTCCTTGTGGACATTGCACGAATTGTTAAGGTAGCCCCATTGCACTCGTTCCACAAGGTACCTAAAAAGGGGGGCGGGATAGGGACATGAAGGGTTAGGTACGGATCTGTTTGCTCCTAACTTACCCGGATCCGTGAATCCGGTCCATGGTTGGTATATTCTGTTTAAAAGATGTTTGAGAATTGTAGGTAGACTTCGGAGGTCTACTGATAACAGCATCGCACAGCAGATTATTGGGTCATTTAGGGCAAGTTCACCCAACTTCTACAATCTGCTTGTGGCGGTCGGGTGACTTTCTGGCAGTGCACATGCCCACGCCAGATGTTCCGCATCCGATATCCTGTCATATGGAACTTAGTTCCGTAAGAGAGTTTTTCTAAGCAGAGGGGCGTTACTTTAGATCCGCATGCCTAATCCCCGCCAGAGAGGCGACACTAGGCATGCAGATTAGGGTAAGTAGGTGGTGGAAGGAGGAAGTAGGTGCATTCGGAAGGAGGAAGATCCGTGCAGACATGTGACAGAGGAGGGACAGGGAAGTCCTCTCCCCTCTCACTTACAGACTTACTGACCTCTGTGCATACAGAAAATAACAGCTGCAGTCCGCGCTTCGATGGGCTGTCTTTAGAAATAGAGACAGACGGAAGCTCCTTTTCGGCTGTCTCTGTTTCAGGCAGCCATTTTAGAATTTTTTTATTATGAATGGGTGAGTGTGCTCATTGGCATAGTCACCCATTCATTTTCACAGGACCTGATGCACCTGCTGCAAAACCAACCGCTGACATCTCCGAAGAGGTGAGTATCCTCTCCGGGGGACTTTTAGTATTAGGGTTAGGCTTTTAGGAAGGGAGGGTTAGGGTTAGGGCCATAGAAGGGGAGGGTTTGGGTTAGGCTATACAGAAGGTAGGGTTAGGGTCAGGCTGCAAGGAGGGGGGGTCTTAGGGTTAGGCTATACAGAAGGGAGGGTTAGGGTCAGGCTAGGGAGAGATGGGAGGGTTAGGGTCACCCTGCGGGGAAGGGATGATTAGGGTCAGGCTGTGGGGAAGGGAGAGTCAGAATTAGGGGAAAGGTTGGGGTTAGTATTTAGGCTTACCTACTGGAGCACCGCATTCGATGCTCCGGGGATCGATTGCTATGCCTCATCGAGGCATAAGCAATCGATATCCCAGCCATTTAAAAACTGTTTGGGAGAGAACGGCCCTATCAAAAATAGGGCCGTTCTTAGCGGCGGGGACTCACACCCAGAAAATACACAAGGGTCAGGATCTAGGCCTTAGTCACAATTTGCTTATTTTTAAAGCAAAATTTGCTTAGTTTGCTTATTTAAAAAAAAAAACCAATGCCCACTGCTGTTGCATGTATGGATCCATCCTTATCACAAGATTCGTCATCATTATTAGTTATATTATTTGGCAGGTGCAGATTAATACAACTAAACATGAGAATGCTCATCTGATGTACATTAACTCTGCAATCTCATCCTTCTCTGTCAACAGCTGAGCTTGATGAATCCTGTGATATGTTCTGAGCTAACGCATTCATTGCTACAAGTCAGAGGGGAACATTTACATCACTGAGCGGGTGGTGAAGCGTAGCTTCATAATGCAGTATCAGTCCTCACAGAACATATGTAGAATGTTAAGGGCCACTGGGGAGAAATACATACATTGGCCCAGATCCAGAACAACGCTTCTGAGCGAATTTACGCGTGGCGGAGACGTAAAATCGCCTTTTGCTAAGTACTGCGCATAGGCACCATAGAAAATACGCACAGTAGCGTAGCGTCATTGTGAACGTATGGGCCATTCACGTATGTGTCACGTAAATACTTACGTGTGGGCGTGCCAATTTTACGTGAGTCCAAAATACTTTAAGTAGGCAGGGGTTTGTATTTAAAGTGTACAGTATGGGCGTGCTTAGCTGCGTAAATACGTGTTGCCCATACGTACGTGTGCGGATCACTGCGGTTACGTTGGCAAAAGTTAAGGTAGGATTTGAAAAGCGTATCTTGACAAAATACGTACGTCCAAGGGGTGTTTCTAGGGGTACGCACACGAAAATACGCTGCACGAATAAATGTACGGCAAACGTAGTTCTGGATCTACCCCATTGTCAGGAGTCTGGGGAGTCTCCCAGGGTATTCTGGGAGTGTAGCTAAACATGAATAAACTTTGTCCTTTCTTTTCTAAGCCATTAAATAGGCAGAACTGGGCAGTGTTTTAAAAGATAAAAGTTAAATTTTACTCATTGTGTACAACTTTGTGCAAAGAAGGGCAACTAAAATGGTGCATGACCTGTGTCGGTGTCAGTCTCCGGCCCGATAGTAGTATTTTAGAAATACAGGCAGCCAGAAGCTGATTATCGGCTACCTCTATTTAGAAAATACTACTAGAGCTAAATTTTTATGAATGAATAGGGAAGCACACCGCTCTAATACTTATTAGTTGGAAATTGCTGCTGCAGATCAGCACCTGACCGGAGGTACTTAGGTCAGTGAGTTTCGCTGCAGACCAGCACCAGACCAGAGGTACTTGGGTCAGGTAACTTTAGGGTTAGGCTGCGGGGATAGGAGACTTAGGGTCAGGCTGCACGGAGTGGAGTCTTAGGGTCAGGCTGCGGGGAGGGGAGCCTTAAGGTCAGGCTGCAGGGAGTGGAGTCTTAGGGTCAGGCTGCGGGGAGGGGAGCTTTAGGGTCAGGCTGCGGGGAGGGAAGCCTTAGGGTTAAGCTGTGGGGAGTGGAGTCTTAGGGTAAGGCTGCGGGGAGGGGAGCCTTGGGATCAGGCTGTGGGGAGGGGAGCCTTAGGGTCAGGCTGCAGGGAGGGGAGTCTTAGGATCAGGCTGCAGAGAGTGGAGTCTTAGGGTCAGGCTGTGGGGAAGGGACACAGAATGTAGTCAGCGCTAATAAGACACACCTAGGACAAGAATGAGGGTGCGGGGGGGGGGGGGAGGCAATGTCCTTGTGGACATTGCACGAATTGTTAAGGTAGCCCTATTGCACTCGTAAGTTCCATAAGGTACCTAAAAAGCGGGGCGGGATAGGGACATGAAGGGTTAGGTACGGATCTGTTTGCTCCTAACTTACCCGGATCCGTGAATCCGGTCCATGGTTGGTATATTCTGTTTAAAAGATGTTTGAGAATTGTAGGTAGACTTCGGAGGTCTACTGATAACAGCATCGCACAGCAGATTATTGGGTCATTTAGGGCAAGTTCACCCAACTTCTACAATCTGCTTGTGGCGGTCGGGTGACTTTCTGGCAGTGCACATGCCCACGCCAGATGTTCCGCATCCGATATCCTTTCATATGGAACTTAGTTCCGTAAGAGAGTTTTTCTAAGCAGAGGGGCGTTACTTTAGATCCGTGCGCCTAATCCCCGCCAGAGAGGCGACACTAGGCATGCAGATTAGGGTAAGTAGGAGGTGGAAGGAAGATCTGCATTCGGAAGGAGGAAGATCCGTGCAGACATGTGACAGAGGAAGGACAGAGAAATCCTCTCCCCTCTCACATACAGACATACTGACCTCTGTGCATACAGAAAATAACAGCTGCAGTCCCCGCTTCGATGGGCTGTCTTTAGAAAGTTCCTTTTCGGCTGTCTCTATTTCAGGCAGCCATTTTAGAATATTTTTATTATGAATGGGTGAGTGTGCTCATTGGCATAGTCACCCATTCATTTTTACAGGACCTGTCACACCTGCAGCAAAACCAACCGCTGACATCTCCAAAGAGGTGAGTATCCTCTCCGGGGGACTTTTAGTATTAGGGGGGTTAGGGTTAGGCTTTTAGGAAGGGAGGGTTAGGGTTAGGGCCATAGAAGGGGAGGGTTAGGGTTAGGCTATACAGAAGGGAGGGTTAGGGTCAGGCTGCAGGGAGGGGGGTCTTAGGGGTAGGCTATACAGAAGAGAGGGTTAGGGTCAGGCTAGGGAGAGATGGGAGGGTTAGGGTCACCCTGCGGGGAAGGGAGGGTTAGAGTCAGAATTAGGGGAAAGGTTGGGGTTAGTATTTAGGCTTACCTATTGGAGCACCACATTCAATGCTCCGGGGATCGATTGCTATGCCTCATCGAGGCATAAGCAATCGATATCCCAGCCATTTCAAAACTGTCTGGGAGAGAACGGCCCTATCAAAAATGGGCCGTTCTTAGCGGGGACTCACACCCAGAAAATACACAGGGGTCAGGATCTAGGCCTTAGTCCCAATTTGCTTATTTTTAAAGCAAAATTTGCTTAGTTTGCTTATTTAAAAAAACAAAACAATGCCCACTGCTGTTGCATGTATGGATCCATCCTTATCACAAGATTCGTCATCCTTATTAGTTATATTATTTGGCAGGTGCAGATTAATACAACTAAACATGAGAATGCTCATCTGATGTACATTAACTCTGCAATCTCATCCTTCTCTGTCAACAGCTGAGCTTGATGAATCCTGTGATATGTTCTGAGCTAACGCATTCATTGCTACAAGTCAGAGGGGAACATTTACATCACTGAGCGGGTGGTGAAGCGTAGCTTCATAATGCAGTATCAGTCCTCACAGAACATATGTAGAATGTTAAGGGCCACTGGGGAGAATTATATGCATTTTCAGGAGTCTGGGGAGTCTCCCAGTGTATTCTGGGAGTGTAGCTAAACATGAATAAACTCATAATGAAGGCATGGTGAACGTGCTATTGTCCTTTCTTACAAGTTTCTAAGCCATTAAATAGGCAGAACTGGGCAGTATTTTAAAAGATAAAAGTTAAACTTTCTCACTGTGTTCTGTAGCCGATAGTAGTATTTTAGAAATACAGGCAGCCGGAAGCTGATTATTGGCTACCTCTATTTAGAATATACTACTAGAGCTACATTTTTATGAATTAATAGGGAAGCACACCGCTCTCATACTTCATTCATCGGAAATCGCTGCCGCAGATCAGCACCGGACTGGAGGTACTTTGGTCAGGGAGCTGTAGGGTTAGGCTGCTGGGAGTGGAGTCTTAGGGTCAGGCTACAGGAAAGGGAGTGTTAGGGTCAGTCTGTGAGGAAGGGAGTCTTAGGGTCAGGCTGTGTAGAAGGGAGCCTTAGGGTCAGGCTACAGGGAGGGGAGTGTTAGGGTCAGTCTGCGAGGAAGGGAGTCTTAGGGTTGTGCTGCAGGAAAGGAAGGGTTAGGAAAATGTAAGGGGAGGGTTAGGGTAAGGAGGAGGAAAAGGGTTAGGGTTAGATTCATACTTACCATTCGCCACTGCCTGTTCGTCCTTGGGTACATCGATTGCTTAGCCTCGGCGAGGCAGAAGCAATCGATTTCCCAGGCACTTAGGAAATGCCTGGGAGAGAAAGGCCCTTTGGAAAAGGGGCCATTGGAAGCAGAGACCCGGACCCGCCTGTGTCATACAACATATGAAGGCAGACTGGAGGAGCTGAACATGTATAGCTTGCAGCAGATAAGGGAGAAGGGGGATATGATAGTATATTATACATATATCAAGGGGTGTAATCAGGTGCAGGAGGGGGCATAAACTGGAGGGTGGAAGGTTTATAGGAAAAGTGCAGAAACACTGAAAGGCTTAACACAGATAAGCCTCCCATCTAAGGTGGGAGAGATAACACAGTAGAACAGTGTAAACATGCTTTGGATTAATATATGGAATATAAAAATAGTGTCAGACTGCATGGACCGTGTGGCCCTTTTCTGCCATCACTTTCTGTGTTTCTATGGAACCTTGCTGAAGATGTCCTTTGTATCTCACCACAGGAGCAGCGCACTACAGCAGCGCAGAGTCCGGGCCCTGGCTCAAACTCCACGTCCTGTACAAGTCCGAGTGGCTACAACACCCAGCAGCCTCTGCTCAACCAGCAGCTGATGGAGAAGAGCAACATTTTACAGCGTCAGATGATGCAACAACAGATGTTATCGGGGATGGTAACTGTCTGCTCCTATTTCCTTTCCAAAAGTGAAATGATGAATGTTGTATATTTCTGAGGAACATAATGCTCATCTGAGAATCTCAGTTTTCCAGACAATGATGCAGGCTTTTAAAATTCAACCCTAGTCTATTCTCTAGAGATATTGACAATAGCAGACAATCGTTATCATTTACCCCAACATTCCACCAATACAGGCTTACAAAGGTGATGATCTACTTAGCGCAGGCCTAGCCAATCTGTGGCTCTCCAGATGTCGGGAAACTACGAGTCCCAGCATGCTTTGCCTGCACAGGCATAGCTGATACCTGACAAAGCATGTTGGTTCTCTTAGTTTCACAACACCTGGAGAGCCACAAGTAGGCCAGGCCTAACTTAGAGCGATGCCTCATGACCACCATTCCCTATTCCATAATCACAAACTTCTGCTGCAGACTCTTCACAGCCTTCAGACCGTATTCACACTTGAGAAAGCTTTATGTAGGTGTGGATATGCATTTATCCACACCTGACTTAAAGCTCCCTCCCACACCACCTCCCTTTTTAAGAACCTAGGGCACTTAAAATTGTCCTAGGGTTTCCCTAAATTCCCCATCATATTTTCCCTTTACTCCCTGGCTCTTAAGAGCTTCTTAAGTGTGAAATGTATTTGCTCATTTGTCCTCTCTCTTTCTCTACTATCTCATGCACCCATGCAGGGGATTAGCTACAGATGCAAGAGGGGAAGCCCGTGGCAGCTGCTCTCCCTGCACTATAAGAAAGCTGTCAGAGGCTGACAGCTGAAAACAGTGCTCTGCAACCATACATCGAGTGTTGAGCTCTGTTTCAAGCTGTCAGCCTCTGACAGCTTTTATCAGGCATCACCCTCACCCAGCTCTGCCTCCAGTCCACTCCAGCTCCACAACCTAGTCACGCCTGGCTCCACTTAGTCCTGCCCGGCTCCACTTTGTCCCACCCATCCAGACTCCCAATGCCAGCAGCATACCACAAATATCTTTCATCGCCAACAATACCACAAATGACTTAGTCCTCTCCTTGCCTTGCTCGAGACGCAAATATAAACAAATGTGTCTAGATTAATGTACTGGCCCATTACAATGAGTGTGGTTTGCTGATCCGATGATCTGAATGCCAACAGTCAATATGTCGACACTGAAATGCTGACAGCATTCAAAAATTCGAGTCATTACTGCAACACCAGTCTGATGGAATATTGTAATGCCAACATGTACCTTCTTCAGCATTACAATAAGCGTAACCTTTATTCCTATCCCTAAGCACTAGTCAGGGAAGCACAGCAACACATGCAGACATTGGCAACTGTGGTGCGTCAAGGTTCTGACAGCAGTGCTTATTGGCTCTCTGCATTTCTTGTAGCTGAACTTGCAACAACAGGGAACACTGTAAAATCCCTTTTCATTCCACTCATAATCTGGCCGTCTCCTCAGGCCGCCACTTCTGAAATTTTGCCAAAATAATCCCTTTACTCACCCGCTAATCAATACAGTGCTAGTGGAAATCAAAATGTTGAGGTTTACGACAATGGGGCAGATCCAGAGCAACGCTTGTGAGCGAATTTACGCGTGCCGGACACGTAAAATCGCGTTTTGGTAAGTACTGCGCATGTGTACCATAGAAAATACGCTCCGTAACGTAGCGTAAATGTGAACGTATGGGCCATTCACATATTTGTCGTGTAAATCCGTACGTGTGGGTGTACCAATTTTACATGAGTCAAAAATATACAGTATGGGCTTGCTTAGCTGCGTAAATACATGTTGCACATCCGTACGTGTGCGGATGACATCGATTACATTGGCAAAAGTTAAGGTAGGATTTGGAAAGCGGAACTCGGACAAAATACGTACATTCAAGGGGTGTGACAAGGGGAGTGTATAGAAGGTATGCACGCATAAAAACGCTACCCTAGTAAACGGATTGCAAGCTGAGTCCTGGATCTACCCCAATGTCTCCATTTAGAATGCTGAGTATGACATAGTCTGATGAGAAAGAGATTCCCCCATAATGCCGCATTCTCTGCTAGTAAATCATCCTCTTGAACTTCTGGAGTCCTAATTGTAGCTACAGGAAGTGCATTCTGAGCTATTATTTTCACAGACCAATAAGAAGTCACCAGCATGGAGCTTGCAGCTTCCTATTGGTTCTCCCATGCAGTGGCCATGTCAAAATGACAACAAACAATTTATGCCTTTAATATACTACATAAATATTGGATTTCTTGGGGAAAATGTTACAGTTGTTCCTGGAGTTGCAGTATTACAGGAAACAGCTCACTGATTAACTAGATTACTGCTTTCATAGACAAACAGTATATCGGTCTAATATATGGAGAAACTGATTCTCTTTACATTTAACTGATGTACAGATAAATCTGCTGAGAGGTTCGCTTAGCAAAACAAAACTATTTATTCACAGTTATCATCACATGACCTTGCAAGAAGTACCTTTATAAATTACTTGGTATTTGTCAGAAAACATTAAATGCTCAGATGACTTCACTTTTATTTTTGAAGGAGAAATGTAACAGCCAGGATCAATTAAACAGACATTTGACAAGACCGCCACCTGATTACAAAGATCAAAGACGAAACGCGGCGGGTATGCAGCAGACAAATCAATTCAGCAGTAAGTATACTGTGACCTCAGCATTTGATTACACCGCTATTCCTCTCCCAATTTATTTGTACCCCCTGAGCCATTCATATTGGCTGGTCAATGGACAACTTGATTTCTTATAAACAGGCTATAGTGCAGACACATCTACATAGGACAAAAATGTATGTATTTAAGGAAAGCAATGTGGGGAATTTCTCTGACATGTTATTATCTATTAATAGAAACTAATTATTGATCTATAAAAGGAAATAATTAAAATTTTGTTTACTGCTCCCCTCGTTATGTGTCATGTAGTAACAATGGGTTGCGTTCAGAGCTCCACGCATTTAACGTACGCCACGGAGGTGTGGAGCTATGCACGGTAGAGGGAAGTGAACTCCCCTGTCCCTCTCCTCTGGGGTGCGTAGTTATAAACACTTCAATCCATACCTTAAATATTCTAAACGCTGTCCTATGCAGCTATTCTGCACGCCTAATCCCGCCCCCTGATATACGCATCTCATTGCACACAGAACAGAGGTCCGATGCGTAACATCTGGCGCAAGCATACGCAGATGTCCCTTGCAGTCGGCTTGCCCCTTGCGTTTTGAAATATGGATCTGGACCACTGTTTTTTTATTATATTGTTCCAGTGATATAAATGACACAATCATAAATCTCATTATGGGCCCATAAAAATCTCCACCTGGACAGACCAAATGAATAACTTTGGACCAGATCCAGAGATGAAATATTAGAGGAAAACAGGTGGAAATTTACTCCTGGGAAAAGCCATGTTGAATGTAATGCTAGTCTTTGTATACAGGGAGAATACTTTGTTTCTGCTTATTGCACAAAGATACTGACCAGCTTTATTTTTAAACTGTTATTTCGACTCCCGAAATTTGGGCAGTTCTCCCGGTATCCCGGGAGAGCCAGCAAATCTCCCTCAAACCCTGACCAGCTACTAATATCGTTTGTAAACCCCGCCCATCCCCTGGAACACTAGAGATTACATGAGTGATTGGCAGGGACGAGGCTTAATGACGAGATCTGTGGCTTAAAAAAATCGGCAACCCTGATTTAGAACATCACCCCTCACCCCTCAACCGGTTATGGTCCTTTGCTTTTGATTACACAATACAAATACTAAACTTTTCCCCATGCAATTTAGAGTTGAGCTAGCAAATGATGCCTCTGAACTCTAATTGTATCTGACATTTTAAGCGTTCCCCGCTTGCAGTTCTTCATGGTTTTACCATAGAGTAGATCGGTTTCTTTTAAGGATGTGTAAGGCTGTCCCTGTATATGCACAGACAGGGGTGTAACTACAGGGTTGAAGAATGGAGGGCCCATAGCAGCTGCTCCGTCAGCACTGTAAGCAAGCAGTCAGAAGCTAACTGCTTAAAACTGCACAGCAGTCACACATGGAGAGTCGAGCACTGTTTATAGCTGTCAGCCTCTGAAAGCTTCTATCAGGCAGCGGCCCCACCCAGCTTCACCTAGTCCCGCCCATCCAGACTCAGGCCCCACCTTCTTGATATAGGGCCTGAGTACGTCACCTTCCACTCCTGTGGCAAGTCTTAACAGCACATTTTTGTAATATCTCCTCAATGAAATATTTAGTGGTTAGTAACTAATAGGGCCAGATTTACTAAGATGCGGGTTTGGAAAAGTGGAGATGTTGCCTATAGCAACCAATCATATCCTAACTCTCACTTTCCTATTACATACTAGAGAATGTCAGTTAGAATCTGATCCACTTTTCCAAACCCGCAGCTTAGTAAATCTGGCCCCATGTTAATATATTACCCACTCAACACCGTTACAGAACATGTAAAATCAGCTCTTGTCTCCGCTGCTAAAACTGATGATAGGAATCCTTGTAGATTGCCATTGATAAATAAAAGCTTAGTGTCTTAGGGCCTGATCCATAGCTACGCTGGCCCGCTAGCTGGAAGTACGGCCAACGTAACTCTGGTGTACTTCCCATCACTCCCCCTGTGTGAGTGTAGTGGCTACCCTAAATTCAGCACGCGTAACTGTGTCTAACTACGCTCGTAAAGTGTCTAACCCAGCCCTCTACAGTGTAGTTACGAAGCCGCCCGCCCCTTCGTCCGTAACTATGCTGTAGTTACGGACGCTAGATCCATGGCTCAGATTTCTGCCGTTCTTATGGATACAGCCGCCGTAAAAACGACGGCGGCCGTAGGACTGGATCAGCCCCTTAGGGCCCAAATCAATTAGCCTCGCACCCACGTTATTTGCGGTGCAAAGCTAATTCTGCAAATTTTTGGGGGGTGATATTTTTTCGCATCTTGTAGAGGTGCGCATAAAAAT
This sequence comes from Limnodynastes dumerilii, assembly GCA_011038615.1. Classification (NCBI taxonomy): domain Eukaryota; kingdom Metazoa; phylum Chordata; class Amphibia; order Anura; family Limnodynastidae; genus Limnodynastes; species Limnodynastes dumerilii. The sequence continues at coordinate 1,283,405 of WWET01000067.1, read as the reverse complement.
CAGCTACCGTAATAGATGGAAAAAGCGCTCCGCCATCTTTTTCCTGCTTAACGCGGTGCGCAAATGTAATTGAATCAGGCCCTGAGTGTCCTGACAGCTGCTCTTTCGTTTAAAAACCAGGGAAAAAAAATTCCGTTACATCCTAATTCCTGAGAGGGCAGTGGCCCCACACTCCTCTCACTTGCAAGAAAGGTTTGCTTGCCAAACCCTACATTAGGGTCTCCATGTAAAATAGGAATGGTGTGGAAATCTGGATCTGAAATCTGAGATCCCTTATCAGCCCTTACTGTACAATTTGCACCCACTTCCTGCTCCGTCCCGCTTCGCCAATGGAACATTTACCAGCACGGATCTGGTTTTTGCACCACTTACAGAAAGGGAGCGATTTTCAAACAAAAACGCCTTTGTAGTAAATTAGGATCCGGGTTCATAAAGTTAGAAATTGTTATTTAAGAAGTTTTATGCTTATATAGGTGGCAATTACTGTAATACACTGTTTCTTTGGCAGGTGGCTTGCCAACAGTTGGTGTCAACACAGATCCACCGGTAACAAATTTAACTTCAGCACACATGGGACCTCAGAATCAAACCCATTCTTCAACAAGTCATGGTTCTAGAATGTCCCTTCAGGGAAGTCCAAATATGTTCGGAAATGTACCTTGTCCACAGCAGAATGTATACAACGGTGTTACCAAAATGCAGCCACAATCCAGTCCAAATCAGATGGGATCAAACCAGAATGGTAATGGTAATGTCCTGTCGCGTCCATCGACAGTGACGCCAGGAAATAACATGTCAACCTTCGGGGCTCCATCTGGTGTTAACCCTCCATTATTTAGATCTGGGTCAAATGCAGCAGGTCAAAGACCACCAAATGCTATCAACAACTCCTCAACGCCACCAAAATGGCAAAACCCAGAAGCAAAACGTCAGGATATGCTCAACTTCTCCAACAGCAACCAGTTTTCTAACCAGCCTGTTCAAGGAATGATGGGCCATCAGCAATTCCCTCAACGTACCCTGTCACTACAAAGCCAAGTAAACGCAGGGGTACAAATGAGTCCTTTAAATCAATTGACCCCAACAACCAGCGGACAAACTCTGGAACCGCTCAGAGATTTTAACCATGGGCAAACCACAATGAGATCTCAAATGTTGGGTAATCAAAACCAAGCCAGTGGTAATACAACCTTGCCAGCAAACACATTTAATTCCACCAATCAGGCCTCCAGAGCATTTTCACGGAACGATTCCACCAGTGACTTGAGTTCCTTTGATTTTCTGTCTCAGAATACTGGACTAGGTTCATCTCCCAATAGTGATTCTGACTTTATTGACGCATTACTGAAAACAGGCCACATAAACGATGACTGGATGAAAGATATAAATCTAGATGAAATTTTTAAAAGCCATTCATGAAATCGTTTTGCAAGGATACCATCAAAAGACTTTTGTACAGTAACTAAGAATTTTTAACATGCTGCATTTTTTATCTCCACAGAGATCTGTAGATAATATTTTAAAGTATAATTCCTAAAACACCCTAAAGGATTTTTATTTCTCTGTGTGTCTGTGGTGGAGCTAAGCTCTTACTTTCTTTTTACATACTAGAGAATGTCAGCTAGAATCTGATTGGGTGCTATGGGGAACATCTCCACTTTCCCAAACCCGCAGCTTAGTAAATCTGGCCCCTAAAATCTTGCCCTGGATACCAAATTGGTCAGGGGCAGATGGGATGGATACAGGATTGGCTTATATTTCCAAATGTGGCTATTGGTAGAAGTAGGAAGGTCAGGCCTCTACTCCAGACCCTAGTAACTGCACCATGGTAGTTATGTCACTGAATGCAATTATTAACAATATCCACTTCCCCATTTCTGCCCCCCCTGGAAAATAGTTTGCAATTTGTCTTTCCTTTACAAAATTCTTATTTTTCTGGTAGAGTTGTACATTTGAACTGAGTCCCAACTTGTCATCTTCTGTGTTGGGATTAGGTGTCTGACTATTGCTTATAGAAATGTTTTTGTCGGAACATGCAGGTCGTTTGGGTATATGACGTTAAAGGAGACATTACACAATTCTTAATCAAAGTTTACACTTATTAAGAATATATGAAAAATACATGACTGTTACATAGCTTCAGCTGGTGTTTATTGCTTGTTAATGTTCAGCTGGGATCCAGGATTCCCCTATCTCAATGGTTTTCGAGGTGGACAGGTCAAAGCGGGCAGTTCTGCAGTCAGACCCATAGGAGTTGACCTTGTGATCAGACCTATATACTCGAATAACAGAGCCGGAACTCCCTACCTTATTAGGTTATAAACATGTTTTAAACTAAGTTAATTGGTATTTGTTATTTTGTACATTTTACACATGTGCAAAATACATAGAATGAGTCCTTGAAAACAGCCAATAAACAACATTCCTGGACTATCTACTTCTATACTATTTCAATTACATGTACACATAAAAGCACACAAAATGGAGGACAGTGGCCATTTTAGACTGTCCTACCTCAATATTTCCATTCATGTTCATTGGCCACCATTTAGGAAAAAGATCTCATAATAGGACATATATATTACAGCTGATAACAAACATTTGCCCCCAGGAACAAGAATGCTAAGATAGTTAATATAGTGATATGCATTAGGAATAGGAAACCTGTAGCTCTCCAGTTATTGTGACAAGTGTCGTCATGCCCCAACTGGCAAAGCATGCTGGGAGATTGATATACATTCTGTGACTGATACTCTGCAGTCATTTTGTTTGTGCCTTTGCTGTTTACACATAAATAATCAATGACAAATGTTGACTAGAAAATTAAAATGTATTTCATTGTTATAGTATTGTGCAACCTGGATGGGCCAAGCAACTTTTATCTGCAATCACATTCTATATATACCTCATATATTTCAACAAATAGTGATCAAAAGTAAATTTAAGGTAGCGTGAGTTAATCACTTTAAAGGTTAGTATCCGTATTGGAGAATAGGGTGACATTTACCTAGGATGGAGATGTCATTTAATGAAATTCACTCTAACTTGAGTACCATGAAAGGTATAACTATAAAAGCAGATCATGATTATGGGGTAGGTAAAAACAGTGGTGGATAAGGTCCATTTCTTGGGTTGAAACTTGCTGATGTGAGGGTTCCAAGATAGTTAGGGGAGTGGGTGTACCTATACTAAGCCGAGGTCTTCCAATGGGGCCAAATCCAAATACAACTTGCGTTCCTGGTTGGCTTCTTTAATGCAAGAACTCTGTCACATGACCCATAGTGTTACTAAGGCTGGGGTGTGGCTTGATGGCATAAATTATATCATGCCCCACCCATCCGCAGTAACACTATATATCACAGCATTGATAAGTAGGGAGGTGGGACTTCAGGCAGTCATATGCATTAAATGACATCATAAAGTCCAAAAGCAGGAGATATGCCAGAATTGTATTAAGTCTCCTGGACATTTCAGGAGAGTTTGCAACTATGTTATATCCTATTGTTTTGCATTGTTATGCCAGGTCTCTTAAATTACCTCCAATGAGGCCACTCTCAAACCACACCCCCATGTAGCAACCATTTTTCTGGGTCATACTCTTTCTGGTCACTAATTAAGGCCTGTATGCAGGCCTGGCACCAGAAATCTTGGGGCCGATACACTAATGCTTTTGGGGCCCCCCTTCCCTCCTCATCTGTGGCAGTAGATTGCAGAGGTTCCTCTGAACCTCATGGCCCATCACAGCCACCCCCCTTGTCATCGGGCCTGTCTGTATGGCAAAAACAGGGACTGTTAGCATGTACCAGAGAATGAAAGCCTGCAAATGATTACATTCTGTATTCCGAGTACACAAACTATAAAATCCAACCAGTGTCATGCTGCTGTCTTCCTATTGCATGGCCCAAAATAAACTTTTCCCTTTCAGTGTACAAATAATTATATTCAATTTTGATTTTACCACTAAAGCAGCTTGTTCTTGGTTTGTAAAACAAAGCTCTATACACAATAAACAAAACCAAAACCACATCCTTAATTTCGTTTAGATCTGCTAAAGTCACTAGTGTATTTAATGAAAGAGAAGTATAGACTGCCCTCTGCTGGTGTTATGGGAGAAGTGCATGTGTATGGACTAAAATTACATTTGTCACAATTGTATTTTTGAAGATATGAAATGTCATATATTTATGTATAAAGAGTAATAAAATGATTTTTATGGTTTTATGTTTGCTGTTGTCTACAGCATACATAGGCAATTTCATTTTTGTATGTTCAATATGTGGCCAGATATTGTCTAAACTTTTACAGCTTTTCTTGGCTTACATAGGACAACACTTCCATGCTAAGAACTGAATGAAGTATTTTGATCCAGTTAGTCTTACCTCCCAGCTGTTCCAGGTTGGTGTGACATCCCTATGTATGAATTGTAAAGGGGTGGAGCTTGCATGAAAGTGGGTGGTCTTTCAGTCAACAGTGGGTGTTTCTAGGTGACGTGGGCGGTGCTTATATTGTTCCAAATGATTTTAAACACTGTGAGGTATAAATGATCTAAATTTACTTTACTCACTATAAATTATTTGGGAACATTTGCTACTATCAGTAAAACTTTCCCAGACTATTAGAGCGAGGACTTAAAAGTGTTTTTAAAAAGCTTCAAAGTATATATTATTCGTGAAATCCTGCATCTTTTATTGAACATGATTCCTGTTTTCCAACTTCCTCCTATCTTTGTTCATCATGTATAAAAACAGCTAGACATTTATTAACTTGCACTGAGATCAGAGCTCTGTGTCATATCCAAGGGTAATGTAAATAAACACCGATGATATAGAGCAGAAGTTATGAAATTCCTGCTTTGCTCCCGGAAACCCCGGGAAAGGTGGAAAACCTTCCAAATTTGGGCTTGAGGCAAGTGATTTAATGCAAATCATTACCTCAAGCCCCAAGCGCTACTAACGATTGGCGTGGCTTATTGACATCAGGGAGCGTGTTCACACCTAAGCAACACCTAAGAATCAGATGCTTCTTAGGTGCAGATCCTTAGTAAATGACCTAATACTCATGCATAGTAGGCCATTTACGCAATCTACGTACCAGTTTGGTACATAGATTGCCTCTGTGTGGTCTTTAAAGACTGCACGGAGTATTTTAAGTAGAGAGAGGTGGCGTAATGCTGTCTTGGGGGTGTTTAGATAGAAGTGGGAGAGGGGAGGGATTTAGATTAACCGGGGAGGGCAGGGGGGAGAGGCAATGTCCGTGCGGACATTGCACGGATAGATAAGGTAGCCCTATGGTCTGTCCGCACCTAACTCACCCGGATCTGTGAATACAGTCCCAGGTTCCGACACATCCTTAGTAACCCTATGAGTTTTGATTAGACAGGATGGTATTTAGACATGATTAGCACGAGTCATGCCCTCATGCCCAGCCCCCATGCCGCTGTCTCATTTCTACTGGAAGGAGAAGGAGAGACATAGAACCAGATCCAGACATTTACAAAACTTACTTATTGCAAGGGGAAAGTGTTGCAATGGGTGGCCGCTCATCACGTGCAGCAGATGTCTGGTACAGATCTGAATCTTCAGCGTTCAGATTTATGGGGCATGTACGGCGTGTATGCTAGGCGGCAGAGAGATCTATGTCTATGCCCTTAGGCCCCATCCAGCTTTCCAAGCCATGTAAAATGGGGACGGCACCCAAATCTTAAGGTCTTGCTATCGTAAGTCTGTATGTAAAGGTAGAGTGACCTCCCCTCACCCACACAGAAAGAAAGCTAAAGTCCACTCTTATACCAGACAGATGTGCGCTCTCATTGTTATACACAAGGACACAGGCAAGCTGCTTTCTGGGATTTGTAGTTCTACAACAGATAAGTCACATTTGTTGAGCAAGAATAAAATTGTTTCTGTTATAGGCCATGTTAAACCCACTTTGCCTAACATAGAAATGACAATTCTTCAAACTATGAAATAACGTAAATGAGGTTTATGATGATAATTGTCATGTAAAACACCAAGGGTAAGACTCGCTAAACTACTCAAAAAGAAAAATGGAGATGTGGCCCACAACAACCAATCAGAGTCTACCTGATATTATCTAGTATGTGCTAGGAAAGTGAGAGCTAGAATCTGATTGGCTGCTGTGGGCAACATCTCCATTTTGTTTTCCTTTTAAGAAGTTTAATAAATCTAGCCCCAATAATTTCAGATATAAACATTAGGTCAGTCAGAATCATTATCTATTTTTATAACATACAACTGTAAATTATAAATCCGTGAATATCTGTTTTTGAATTTCTATTTGTAAGCTTTTTGAAGTATTTACAATTTTAAATAAAATTGCAGCTTTTGTATAGTATTTTTGTAGAAAAGCAAATTTTGGTATGAGACGTATACACTATATGTAATACAAATACACATGTAATAAGCTACAGTTATTTTACTATGCATCATATTCATTTAATAACATTTATTGATTTGTATTTCTGTTGTAAAATCCAATATACATCACCTTTTACTTAATTTTTTTTATGTTTTTTTATATGCTATATTTTACTCGATATATTCATATGTTCAGATGCCTTTTTACATTATTTTTATTTGTGTAAATACTCTTTCACAATAAAGTTTCATTTTTATTTTGTATTAACACGGTCATAATAGCCAAGAAACAATAAAATGTTCATTTTTAAATATAATGATTTGTTCTGTTTATTTTACTTATTTATTTATTTATTTTTTTTCCTGTTAGAGCTAGTGGGTGTGGTAATTAGACTTCTATTTAAACAGGTGAGTATTGAGACAAAAACAATGGCAAGAAAGTAAAATATAAATGTTTTATTTGGTAATTTTAGTTCTTAAAAATGTATTTCTTACCTGTAATTTCTTTCACAAATATCCAAGTTTATTTCCATGTTTACGTATTACAAAATTGCAAATTAATGTAATATATCAGGGCTTTTTTTTTTTTTACGTCAGACGCACCGGAACGGCGTTCTGGCACCTTTTTCCGACTGACAAAAAAAGTTTTTGGGGTTTTTTTTGTGGTGGAAGTACCCGTAGGCAATGGAGGCGCTCGCCTCTGGGCGATAGCCCGGAGGGGGGCACTTCTTAATTTAATTTTCATTAAATGAAGTCCATTGTCTCCCAGCATTTCTGCCAGGTGTCTACCCGCTCCGAGTCGGGCTGCGGAGCTGGCTGGGCAATGCACGGCTGGCTGCAGCTCTCTTCACAAGACGCAGGTCACGCTGGTGTCATAAACCTGCAGAGCGTGTCGTGGAGGAGAGAGCAGGAAGCAAGAAGACGGCAAAGGTAAGAGATTATGGAGCGTAGTTGGGGAATGGGGATTTAAGTACCACATAGGGGGCACACGTAAAGAGGCAGCATCAAGACACAAAGACGGGCAATAATGTCAGGTGGATCGTGGATACATAATGACAAAAAGGGCAAAAATACTAATTGGAAACACTAGGAAGGGGCAGTAGGGCTGGTTGGATACACATAAGGAGGTGGTATAAGGCTAATTGGACACAAAGAGGGGGGCAATAAGACTAGTTGGACACTAAAGAAGGGGGCAATAAGGCAGAATTGACACAGAAGGAAGGGGCAATAAGGCTGGCTGGCACAGAAGGTGGGGCAATAATACTGGTTAGACAAACAGAAAAAGGGGCCAAGGCTGACTGGACAC
>WWET01000067.1:1231307-1251716 GCA_011038615.1 Limnodynastes dumerilii | reverse complement strand
TTTTTTTTATTGATTTCATGTAATATTCTAATTTTGTGAGATTTAGATTTTGGGGTTTTCATAAGTTTTAAGCCATATTCAACAAAATTAAAACAAATAAAGGCTTGAAATATCTCACTTTGTATGTAATGAGTCGATATAATATATTATATAATAGATATATAATATATTATTTTCACCTTTTTAAGCTGAATTACTGAAATAAATGAACTTTTGCACGATATTCTAATTTTTCGAGTTTCACCCGTATGGGAGTAAATCAGAATACGTCGTGTTCCATGGCAGCTTGAGAAACCTAACAGGATCATGATCGGGAGCTGCGACAGGTGGTGGTGGCGGCCAACAGTGGGATCCACGCAGACATTTTCTGAAGAAATGTTGTTGCCAGCTCCAAGCAGAAGATTTATTGGGATGTGCCAGTGCGGGCCGCATTATACCATCCACACTTCACACTCTTAACCACTCCCCCCACGCATGAATGGAATTGGGTAGAGAGGGAACTCCCGTATTATTATATAGGTTAGCGGTGATGCGCGCGCAGTATGCGGAAATGTTCACAATTTGTTTGAAAGGCACACAAGCGGGGGAAATATCTGAAAATTAGTATGTCAGCCGTCATTAGTGACGCCTCAGAAGTTTCCATATTTGTCTTTCACATCTGTTCAAATGTTGTTGGATTAGTGTCTGTGTGTACAGTATTTTTCACTGTTATTGTCCCATGTCTCGTATTGCCTTTTATAATTTCAGTGTCTTCGTAAATCTTCATCTTTTTTTCTTTTTCTTCCGCTATTGTCTGTGACTGAACAAAGTTGTTGCTCCGATGGCTCCATTTTAGACACTGATACAGCTGACTGTTTATACAGCTGACCGTTTATTTTTGCCTGTATCAATGCCAACACATGTTTAATTAAGAATATTCCAATCCAGGAACGGGTACAATGTTGAATACACTTATTTTGACAAGGTACCTGTTCTGGTGAGGCTGCAGAGAGAGGATGGTTAGGGTTAGGCTTCAGAGAGAGAATGGTCAGGGTTAGGCTTCAGAGAGAGGATGGTCAGGGTTAGGCCTCAGAGAGAGGATGGTCAGGGTTAGGCCTCAGAGAGAGGATGGTTATGTGGGGCCCATAAATTGATATGTTGAAAGACTGATCTTCGAAGCAGTGACTACACTCTGATTATTCGTAATGTCCAATTTTTTTTATCTGCAGTGTTTGCGGCTGCTATGCCCACTGCACTCACAAAGCACGCCAGGAACGACAGCATTAAGCTGTCAGAGGTTGGCAGGTAACACCATTCATTTCAGCACTCATAAAGTGAAGTTATACATAACTTGCCGACAGCTTAGAGATATGGCTCCTGGTGTTAGGTGAGGACTGCCCTCTGCCAGCAACTGAGCTCTGACAAACTGGACATTTGACTGCACTGTTCCTGGACGTGGTGGTAGTGGGGGGGGATTTGTTCAATATGGCTTTCGATTTTCCTGCAGTTTGGAAGCGTCACACATCGCCGGTGGTTTTGGGTTTCTTTCAAATAGCTGGTGACATATGGTGGTTTTTAGCCCTTCTAATCACCGGCTTTTTTATATAATCGTCAGCAATTTGAAGGGTCAAATCGCTGACATAGTTTTCATTTTAAAACGCCATCAGTTAATAAAACCTAATAATAGTATAAAATATACCCTTATATTATCGCACTAGAGATTGCAGCAAGCCCAGGCTGGCTTTAAGTAGTTGGTTATGCTGTTGTTTATAGTTCTTCAAGTGGCAGTATGCCCATGACTGCCAGGGCACTTGGGGAATCGCAAGCGACAGCATCCCCTGATATCTGGGCCTGCTGCAGTCTGTAGTGTAGTAAATACTTTAATACCAGAACGGCCGATTTTCGAAACGCCGTTTCCTCCCAGCCAGTTGCGAACTGGAGGCATAGCAATCGATCCACGGAGTACCGAAAGCTCCGTGCTCCGAAATGGTAAATAAAAATAGTCCCCCAATCCTTTCCCTAATTCTAACGCTAACCCTCCCGTCTCACTACCCTAACCCTCCTTTCCTGGCAGCCTTACCCTAACCCTCCTTTCCTGGCAGCCTTACCCTAACCCTCCCGTCTCACTACCCTAACCCTCCTTTCCTGGCAGCCTTACCCTAACCCTCCCTTACTTGCACAGATAGTTTACTTTAATTGGTACGTATTCAAAAAAGGGACATCCGAAAGTTCGCATTTGACGTTTTCTAGCCGGATATTACAACCGCCCTCACAGCTATTGGCATGGAGCCGCTTTGTGATCTACAAGTGGCAGCCTGGGCTTGCTGCAATCTCTAGTGCTGCAATATAATAGGATATTTATTTTACTTTTATTAGGCTTTATTTAGGTAAGGGGTTTTTCTTTTTTCTTTTAGTTGTTTTTTTATTTTTATATGACAGCGATTTCAGCTAAATCACCAGTTTTGCGGCCACATAATAAATCCAGTGATTTGTGTTGTTTACAGTACAGAAATCAGGATGGCAAGTTTAAAAGCTCCATTTTTTGGGAAAATGGTAATTTTACCCATTTTTTTGTAAATCTAATAAATTTACAATTCGCTAGAAAAATACCCAAAAGTGGTAGTTCAGTAAATTAATTACTTAGGAAAGGGGAAGTGGAGATGTTGCCCATAGCAACCAATAAGATTCTAGCTCTCACTTTCCTATTACATACTACAAAATGTCAGCTAAAATCTGATTGGTTGAAATGGGCAACATCTACACCTTTTCTTTCCCACAGTTTAGTAAATGTTGAACCTAGACATGCAATACTTCCTAAAAACCTTTCACAGGCTTAGTGGAACACAAGCATTGGCACCTGTTCTGTTATCTATATGGGCAGACTTTATCTAAATTCCATGAAATACAGCCATGTGACGGTGAGGGACAAGTGGAAGACTTTTTTGCTGCTACTACCCGCTTCTCTGAATTGCTCTTTTTTGCCATGAAACATAGGCGCAAAATTTATCTATTCTCGTCTACCCTGTTAAAACCCATAATGATACCAGTTGATGATTAAAGCAGTTGACATCAGGGATTAGATTTACTATACTGCATAAGAACAAAAATGAAAATGTATAGAAACAAACAGATTCTAGCTGACATTCTCTAGTATGTAATATGAAAGTGAGAGCTAGAATTTCAGTGGTTGCTGTAGGCAATCCAATATATATTCTCCACCGGACAGTTATTATGTGAGATCCAGGTTCCCAGTTCATGTTGCACACTGTATTAATCCTGCTTGTTTTTGTTGCTTAGCTCTTAGAATGCTTGCTGCGATGGAGGAACTGCTGCTCTTACCGGGAGAGGTGGTTAAAGATATGGGTGAGTTGTCATTGCAATATATAGGGCAGGCTGTGTATATTGATCTGCAGTCTGACTTTACTTCCAGAAAGCGGTCCCTGATGACCATGGTGTGACAAACCTCTCGGTTATAACTGGCATGTTGTTGATCTAAAAAACTGTGCCGGTACAGCCTGCTTCGGCAGGAGCATGGATGGCTTCCCCGCATCAATGCCAGTATTGTGCAACCTGCCAGTTTTGGAGGAATGATGGGCACCATGTAACCATTTTGGAGCCATAAGATATAGAAGTTGCAGTGTTGGTAATAGAGACCATGGAGCTGTTTCAGGGATTGCAAATAAGAGAGGAAGGTTACTCCTGGGCTAAACCATGTTGATTGCAGAGGGAGTCAAGTTAATTGTATTCTTTGCATGCAGGGATATATCTTTGAATTGGTTACTGCACACAGATACTGACCAGCTTTACTATCACACTGTTATTTAGACTTGGGATAGGAAACATCACCTCTCATCTCTAATACTGTTTGCAACAGATGAAATATGACTCCCCTGCAATCACCATGGTTTAGCCCAGGAGTAACTTTCCTCTCTTAGGGCCTGATCCGGACCTACGCTTATGAAACGCTCAAGTGCGTAGCGTAATTACACCAGTGTACCTACGATGCACTCCCCTTGGTCGTACTTAGTTTTGCCTTCTTAAGCCCAGCAAACCCTACTCTAACTTTTCTGATCGTAACCACAGGCGTCCGTAAACTCATTGTGTAGTTACAACCCTTAGCATGCCCATACTGTATGATTTAAATGCCTCACTCCGCCCTCGGTGAGTATTTACGTATTTCATATGACAGGCACGCCCCCTCGAGTGTTGTTACAAGGCTGTTACGCTCAAGGCCCATACGCTCAGAGCGTAACATCTTCCCCACGCATGCGCCGTAAATATCGGGGCCAATCTGAACCTATAAAAGGATAAATATTGCTCAGTGAATAAAGGTGGATTAAGTTCAGTGAGGTGAAGTGAATAATAAAACTAGTATGTAATATGAAAGTGAGAGCTAGAATTTCAGTGGTTGCTGTAGGCAATCCAATATATATTCTCCACCGGACAGTTATTATGTGAGATCCAGGTTCCCAGTTCATGTTGCACACTGTAATAATCCTGCTTGTTTTTGTTGCTTAGCTCTTAGAATGCTTGCTGCGATGGAGGAACTGCTGCTCTTACCGGGAGAGGTGGTTAAAGATATGGGTGAGTTGTCATTTCAATATATAGGGCAGGCTGTGTATATTGATGTGCAGTCTGACTTTACTTCCAGAAAGCGGTCCCTGATGTTGACCATGGTGTGACAAACCTCTCGGTTATAACTGTTGGCATGTTGTTGATCTAAAAAACTGTGCCTGTACAGCCTGCTTCGGCAGGAGCATGGATGGCTTCCCTGGATCAATGCCAGTTTTGGAGGAATGATGGGCACCATGTAACCATTTTGGAGCCATAAGATATAGGAGTTGCAGTGTTGGTAATAATAGAGACCATGGAGCTGTTTCAGGGATTGCAAATAAGAGAAGAAGGTTACTCCTGGGCTAAACCATGCTGATTGCAGGGGGAGTCAGGGTAATTGTATTCTTTGCATGCAGGGATATATCTTTGAATTGGTTACTGCACACAGATACTGACCAGCTTTACTACCACACTGTTATTTAGACTTGGGATAGGAAACATCACTGCTCAACTCTAATACTGTTTGCAACAGATGAAATATGACTCCCCTGCAATCACCATGGTTTAGCCCAGGATTAACTTTCCTCTCTTAGGGCCTGATCCGGACCTATGCTTATGAAACGCTCAAGTGCCTAGCGTAATTACACCAGCTTACCTACGATGCACTCCCCTTGGTCGTACTTAGTTTTGCCTTCTTTAGCCCAGCAAACCCTACTCTAACTTTTCTGATCGTAACCACGGGCGTCCGAAAGCTCATTGTGTAGTTACGACCCTTAGCACGCCCATACTGTATGATTTAAATGGCTCACCCCGCCCTCGGTGAGAATTTACGTATTTCATATGACAGGCACGCCCCCTCGAGTGTTGTTACAAGGCTGTTACGCTCAAGGCCCATACGCTCAGAGCGTAACATCTTCCCCATACATGCGCCAGAAATAGGAATGTCCGTTTTTATGCTTCCGACTATCGTAATAACTCAGCCGAGCGCAGGTCTGGATCAGGCCCTTAATTTCAAGCTTCTTAAGTCTGAATCGGGGCCAATCTGAACATATAAAAGGATAAATATTGCTCAGTGAATAAAGGTGGATTAAGTTCAGTGAGGTGAAGTGAATAATAAAACTTTAAAAGTCTCCCAAAAGTCTCAAGTCTCCTTGAAGACTAAATCCACTGGCAAACAAAAGTCTTCCCCTCGTCATGGGGAATAACCATGTGGAAAAAGAAGCACATATAGAGAGAATGAATGTTAAAAATATGCATGCAAATATAAACGTAAAACACAGAGGATAAACAAATGAGTGGAAAAAAAAGCAGTCTGATTACCGTGGTAGATGGAACGCACAGTGAAAATTGGATGCTGGGCATCACAGATGTATGTAGTCCGGTATCGCGGATGTCTCTGCCATCACCACTGGAACTTGTTGGGCGTCATTGACTGCGTACTGAAAGCTGCTTGTGTAACATGTCTGGGCTCCTCATCCTTTTACAAAGACTGCTGTGTTTAAAACACACCAAGGGCCTGATCCAGACTTCATACCAACAGCCAGTTTACACATGTGGCATGCGTTAGTGTGGCTGCGGGAAGGCAGCGTGCATGCGCACAGCAGATGTTACTCATCGTGACTCTGATCATACATAATTCCGGATGATAGGGTGTGACATCCCTACACAAGTGGAAAATAAGCATCGTGGGCAGAGGGAGGCATTTAAATTGCACAGTATGGGGCTGGGTTAGACATGTGCGTAAGATCAGAGATACGCCAGAAAAAGTTAAAAGCAGGGTTCTGAACACGTAAATACGCCAAGTTACGTAGTGATAGGGAAGTGCGTTAATCCTTAGTAGTGCGGATCTTGGGTATGCTTGCCTACATAAAACCATCTTAAGTCTGGATCAGGCCCCAAGTTAGGTGCCTTTTCTTAAATTTAATAGTCCTTTTATTTAATTGTCCAAATCCTAAGCTCCTGCCACGTCACCTGCAGACTCAGAATCTCACCCGCCTTTTATGTAAGGGAAGATGGGCGAGATAAATGCTGAGGGTGTGACATTACGGTCAGAGCTCAGAGTGGCAACCCAAGCCTCTCTGTGAAGTCATGGCTGTCATATAATACTGTGGACTATATCATGTACAGCAGCCTGAAGACACAAACCAAGGAATAACTGTAATAATCAAACTTATCACCTTAAATATAGCTGCTTTAACATATGAATGCATCCTTTAGTTATACAGATTCTCATGTTTCCTGATGATTTTTGTAATTTTTGATTTTTGTCATGTAGCTAAAGATGTTACTTACATCTGCCCATTCTCTGGAGCTATCCGAGGGAGCTTCACAGTCACAAACTTCAGACTGTATTTCAAAAGCTTGGAACGGGTAAGTACTGGCAGGTTCTATGTGGGGCAACTAAACCCATCCTTCTCCCCAGCATAGACCATTATTCTGCTAATAAATCCTTGGCCACCTGTGCTTTTATTATTTATATTATTATTATTATTTAATAATAATCCCTAGCACTATGGGCTGATGCTTAGTTGCCCCTTCCCTCTCTAGCCTCTTCAGGTACAGCAGGAAACAGCATTGCTTAGGTCTACCTGGGCACATTTACCCACATTTTGGCCATGTCGCCCAAGTTGCACCACCCAAACTGGGATATGTCCATATTTGGCATCGCAGTTTCCCCACTATTCATGAAAAATGTTCAACTATGTTTAAGCATAGAAACATTTTGGATATGTTGGTGCTAAGATGATGTTTGGAGGGTGTTCACTGAGGCTAGAGTCTTACAGGACATTTTAAGGGGGACTCGGGGTACCATCTATTGGCTATATATAACCAGAGATTGGTTAAATGCAGTGCTGTTATGGGCGATGTATGTCTGGCATTAGGGGTTTTCTCTTCAGTTTGGGGCCTAGTAATTGGATCAATTCTGCTAGATTTGCCTGACGTTGGAGGTCCCTTAGTGTAAGCAGAGCTTGTAGTGGGACAGGTTATCTACACATATTTATATAAGGAATCCCCCTATTCCTGGCCCAAAATGAAAAAATATGGCCGGATGCTGCAGTTCCATGAATTCCGCATAGGGGCCCAGCTCTCCGATGCTGTGTTCCATGCAGATACCACTCTCCGCATGTGGGCCTAATCACTATAAGTACGAAATTTGCAGAAGGCCTAGACATGCATGTGCCGGAGGTGTATGCTCCCCTCGCATGTTAGTAATACTGGAGCTGACGTTAGCCTCCGTTCTTTCTTTATTGAAGTGCGTTAGTGTGTAGCTTCCTTGATAAGTTCCCCCTTCTCTACTAGCCTCCTATAGCCTTAATAGGTTCTCTGATAGCCAGCTGGATCCATACTTCTAGATTTTTCCCTACTTCTGTGCATTTTAATTGGATAGTGGCTGCTTTCTGTTTTAACCAATCGGAATGTATTCCAACTTATTCTGACAATGAACCTTCTGACGCAGTGTGACCCAGCGCAGCAAATTCCACCAGTTGTTTTGCTCTTGGAGTCTGCTTCTGACCCTCAATGAGGATTGGGTTCTTGATAGCATAGAAATCACTATTTACGGCGTTTCTGTCTCTTAGGATCACCGCTTAATTTTGGACGCTCCTCTTGGAGTAATAAGCCGCATTGAGAATATTGGAGGAGCTGCCATGCGTGGTGAACATTCCAATGGTGTAGAGATCGTGTGCAAGGTAAAAGCATCTACCCTGCATGATGTGTACAAGGGACAGTGAGAATGCTAACCTACACTCAGGAAAGCCCTCTGCACTAATAAACAGAGACTGGGGGGGGGATATTTTCTGGTTCCCCTAACGATAAAAGAAAAGGCTTATGAACACAGGACTAAAAATATAAACTGTATACTTAAATTTAAATCAGTAATATACCACTGGCAATTGTAAAAAATAGTTTGTTTAATTACTTAAAGAATTAATAACATGTAATAATTGATCAACAATATTAAATTTAGTTGGCTGTGATTATTAATATGTCCTCAGGAAGAAATTGTTATTGATTCTTGATTGAGACTATATCACACTTGCCTTAGGCAATGCAGATAAACTGTGTGCAAATTGTGTTCTTATTTTATATTGTGCAATCACTTATTGTATGTTAGTTCTTTATTTCAGTAAACATATATATTTTTATGAATGGCTGCAGCATATTCCTGACATGACTGGTAACAAAAATATGGTATTTTTTTCAGGATTAACCATACAGATTTTATTTTTAGATCTGTACAATGCCATTAGACCTGATACAACAGCAATTTTATGTTTGTGCTTTTACAGGACATGAGAAACATGAGATTTGCCTACAAGCAAGATGGACGCACGCGGAAAACAGTGTTTGAAAGTCTCATGGTTTATGCCTTCCCTTTGAATCACAGCTTGGTAAGATTATCAATCACACGTCTGAATCTGATTCTTAGCAGCGTCATGAAGCCACAACAAACCATCTGTCAGGAGATTACATGTCCTCTGTGTTTTACTTTTACTCTGTTTTAATTGAATATTGCAGGTGAAATACAAATATTTTTATCATTTATTATATATTTTTAATGTATTATTTTTGGGATGTCACAGAGGGTCACAGCGTTGTAATATAGATGCATAATAAAAGGACAAAACCTTTCTAAAGGACAGTGTAGAGGGCTTCACATACATCTAGATGAATACATCATACGTATATACTGAGAGAGGGAGTGCCCCTCAGAATGACTGATTAGGAGAAGGCAAGGCTGACTTCTATCATGCTTGGGACACATATAAGGCTCAAAGAGGTGATAAAGGTAAGGTATTCGGTTACAAGAGATATAAAAAAAAAAATAGGTCAAGTGGTTCTTAACTACCATCAAATTCTATATGTCTATGTGGGCAGCCTTGTAGAGGGTATTCACTTATTCACTGTCTGCAGGTCAGAGGATCTTCTAGGTTGTAAATGTTACAGTATAACAGAACTGGTAATATTATATGTGAATCTGAGCCCAAGCCTTAGCCTACTGCTTGTCTGGCCCTTCAGAACACTAGAACCAATCAGAGTCTGCCTATAGACTATAAATAAAGATATGGAACAGTGCTGCAATGTGTCAAGAATACACCACCCCATTACATTAAAGATAACACATTTATTACATAGAATCAATCTAATAATTATAACACACTATGGGCCAGATTTATTAAGCTGCAAGTTTGGAAAAGTGGAAATGTTGCCCATATCGACCAATCAGATTCAAGATCTCATTTAATTATTGCATAATGGAGAATGTCAGCTAGAATATGATTAGTTGCTATGGGCACCATCTCCACATTTCCAAACCTGCAGCTAAGTAAATCTGGCCTTTTGTGTTTTTTATTATAGTGATTCTGTGTAGTCGATGTGATATCTTTAACATATTGATGTTATCTATTCTTGCCCCATTCTAGCACTGCTCCATATCTTTTAATACATAACAGGACTATATATTGTGTGTACAGACACATCACATGACTGGCACCATGACTATACTGTAGTGATGCCTAGTACTAACTTACTTAGTATTAACTTTCATCTTGGTCATTTTAAGCGATATATATCTAATGAAATTGAGACTGCTATATGTCATATTGTGCCATCTTAACAGAGAGGGTGTGTGTGCAGTGTCGTATGATATTTTGATGATTCCCCATAATTGTTCCAGATCTATAGTGAAAACGACAAAAAAAAAAAAATTAAACTACCTGTTTATAAACTCCCTCTGACATCCATTCACATATGACTGATGTGCCTCTTTATGCTGCACACGGACGATGTGTAAAATCTCCATTAGTCTGTTACTATAATAGAGCAGATTATATGTTATGTTATTTTTCTTACACAGCCTCTGTTCGCCTTCGAGTACAAAGAAGTGTTCTCCATAGACGGCTGGAAGGTGTATGACCCCATCACTGAATACAAACGGCAGGTAAAGAGTGCAGTCCTTCCCCTATTCATATATATAACACACACACACACACACACACACACACACTATGTGTGTTGGTCTTTATTATCACTGTATCAGTTTTACTAAAGCTGGGTACACACTACAGCTATTGTGCTCGTTTAACATGCAGATCACAAAATAAATGAGTGTTTTGAACACTCTCATTAGTGTACACTATATCGATCACTTCCAATCGTGTGAAAGGACATCCCATTGATTAGATTTTTTTATATAAAAGTCCTAATTTTACTGGTCAATAATGTCACATCATCAGTCAAAACGTGAAGTGTGTGCGCTATCCCGACCCGTGCAATGATTACGCATCTACTTCCTGGACTTTCTGGTTGTGCATATTCAAATATTTTATGAGCAGGGAAGAAAATAGTTGAAGAAAGTCACGGCTCTTGCCTGTAATACATGTCAGTGTGTTTACATGAATCAGAATCCTCATCAGGACTTAAGTCGTTGTTAAGATCATTTAAATATGTTGCATTTTGTCAGTTTATGCATTGTGTACACAGCTTAATTTTGTATACCTATTGCTCAGTTATGTTGATTTTCCTGTGGTCCAATGTCTTCTGTCAAATTGCAAACTCCAGCACCCTTTTCTCTCTTTCCTTCTATTAAACACAGGGTGTGCCTAATGAAAGCTGGAGGATTACAAGGTTAAATGATCGCTATGATTTGTGTGACACCTATCCGTCCACCCTCGTTGTCCCAGTGACCATGTCTGATGATGAATTAAGGAGAGTGGCTGCATTTCGAGCCAACGAGCGTATCCCGGTGTGTATCCCCACCTGGCCTTAATAAGCACAGAATAATACTCTGTGTGTTTTCCAAGATCATTGTAACTTATTTATTAATTCTCTGGTCCTATTAAGAGCACAAAATGCTGCTGCAAACTCTATTTTTTGCTTTGGCAATCATGTGTATTGTAATGGATATGTTAATATATTCTTGTCTCTCCTAACTTAAAATATCCAAACCCACTTAAAATGGCGCTGGTTCATGGAAGTCAGGCTCTCCTGGCCGGCGAATCACCACCCTTGACATAAATTTTAAGTCCCGCCACTTGCAAGCTCAGCCCATCCCACTGCCGTAAGTGTCCGAAATCTGAATGCCGGATTGCACTCTGACCATTCGCTTGGAGCATGTGCAAAACGCAAAAGCTGACATTTACCAGTGCGAGCGCTTGGGAAAGTCCAATGTACTTAAGTCTGGATCCGGTCTACAGTGAGGCCGCCATTTTCTGCGTGAGCCACCCTGTGCCTCGTGCCTCAAACAGTACCCACTGAATTAAGCCAAAAAATGTGGCTACATCTAACTGCAAATATCTGTACCTAGATGTCTTTTTATTTCTGGCATCATTGGTGTTGTGTGCTTAAGGGCCTATAGCCCCTGTAATAGTGCCATCTTTTTCCATGCAGGTGTTATCCTGGATCCATCCGGAGAGTCAGGCGACTATTATACGGTGCAGCCAGCCCCTGCTGGGGGGAAATGTGAAGAGGTGTAAGGAGGATGAGAAGTATCTGCAGTCTGTCATGGACGCCAACGCCCAGTCCCACAAGGTCTTTATATTTGATGCAAGACCTAGTGTCAATGCCGTGGCAAATAAGGTATTTACCCAGAATGCTTTAGTGTATATTGAACGCACCTTGCCAATAGCAACCAATCAGATTCCATCAATCATGTGTTTTACAATGTAGAAGAAGTTCCATGCGTATTTTTAGGATCGGATGAACTGCGCATACGTAGTAACAAAATTTACGCTATCTACGTTAATTTTACGCACGGAAGTCCATTAGGCACGGACTTGTGAATCGCACATGAGAAAATACGTACGGAGGGGTGTGGGGTGTGGTTGTAATCCGTCCGGAGACAGATTTGTGAAAGTGGGTGGGGGGGGGGCATTTAAACGACCGTTTGAGGGCGCGGTTTGTTAGATACGTGCATACGGAAGTATTATACGCACGGAAATGCACACTTAAAGATAAGGGCGGTCGAGGCACTCGTAAGTCCAGGACAACCCATCTGTGTGAGGGGAGTGTTATGGGGGTTGCCCTGCAACGTTCGTGCGTATAATTGCGAACCTTTTCGCTGACAGAACACGATCCGGTATCTGTAGTTTTTGTTCTATTTACCCATTGTGGGATTGTATATTGAGTGTTTGGAGGGCATTGGCCCATGTTCCTAGTATACATTTGGCAGTGTTTCGGCATGGAATGCATAGTAACGGTTCTGGAATGCTGAGGACTGATGGTTCCATAATAAGCGCTGATGAGACGTTGCTGTGACTCTATGGATGATTGAACTACATACCCCATGGGGTTCACGTGGCTGAGTCTTGTGCAGCCTTTATTCACATGGGACACATGGGGCTGTTCTCACTACTCAACTTGTGTGTTGTCTTTGCTCCACAGGCAAAAGGTGGAGGATATGAGAGCGAGGATGCCTACCAGAACGCAGAGCTGGTCTTTCTGGACATCCACAACATTCATGTCATGAGGGAATCTCTCCGGAAGCTGAAGGAGATCTCATACCCCATCATTCAGGAATCCCATTGGCTGTCTAACTTGGAGTCCACCCACTGGTTAGAACACCTTAAGGTCCGTGTTACACAGTGGACAGGGAGACTTGCCATAGACACTGTGATTGGGGTGTCCGGTCCGTTTAAGCAATAAGGGTCATTCCTGTTGAAGGGAATGTAAAATCAGATACCCCACATTAAACCTTCTAGCAAAATATTCCCAAAACAATAGAAGTACAGATGTGTAATGATTCCGCCTAATTGAGGCATAGAAAACGTTTGAATTCTGTAAGAAGCAAGAAGCTGCAAATGTGAGAAACTTATTACTTTAATATGAAGGGAAAATACTGGCTAAACAACTTTAGCGAACAGATCCGCACCTAACTCACCCGTCCTGCCCCCCCATTTTTAGGTATCTTATGGAGTGCCATAGTTCTGCCTTAACTAACCATGTGTATTTTCCGCCTTAAGAAAACTACGCACAGACAATGCCTCCCCCCCGCCCCCCCTCGGCCTCACCTGGCTAATCTAAATCCCTCCCACTTCTACCTAAACCTTCCCTGAGGCGGCATTGCACCACCCCTTTCTAACTTAACTAATCCGTGCAGTCTTTAAAGATTAAAGAAGCAATCTACATACCTAACTGTAACAGAAGCTTCTTAGGTGTGAATACGGCCCTTTATTTTAAAACTGTAATTTAGGAATGGATCCAGAATTAAGTACACACTGACGTTCAGTCACAATATGACGATCCTCAATTCCGTATGTGTGAGTGTAGTTCACTTCCTTCATATGTAAGGCATTTCTGTAGCCTGGACTCTACTTAAATTTTTATGCACTGGCCCCATGTAAAAATGTGCTGGTTTGTAATGGATCGTGTGTAAAGCTGGGTACACACTGGGGCTTTTTCAAAAGATAACCTTTCCAATTGTCCAATCAAAAGACTGTTTCACCAGATATCCTACCGGTGTGTACTGTCTACAGATGCTCAAAAATCTTTTGAAAGGGTCTGTGATCTTTCGATTTTGATCTTTCGGAGCTCCTAACATACCAGATCAACCATGGAAAGATATATTTAGATTTTTGAAAGTGTGTCTTGTGTCTTTTAAGAGCCCCTTGGACAATACACAACTTTAAGATATCCGAAACAGACTTTTGACGTTTGTGCGTTCCGATGTGTAACCGGCAAAAGTTGTTTTGCGCAATTCTGGATCCGGTTGTTGGCGTTCTGCTAGGAAACTTCCCCTCTCCATGCATTCTATTTGCACAGCTTACCATTGCCTTCCCTGCAGTTCAGTGCAAGGTTTCCAGGGGGCAGATTTTTTACCTAATAGTCCTAATTCTGAGTCGGCCCCATTGTGAATATTTATTGCTGACTCTTTCGTATTTGCAAACACATCGGCAATGAAAACTACTAATGTGTTCGCATCTACTAACATGCTTTTGTGTCGGACGAGCCTGCATTTTAGCTATGCTTATTCCATATTGCACGAATCGTCCTCGCTCAGAAAGTGAGGCCACGTCTGTATTCTTTTTACTGGATACTTCATCGTCCTTCACCTCCTGCTTGCCCATATTTAGCCAGGTAAACGGCTCACAGCAGCACCGATTATATCAGGAGGTTGTACTCTTCACCATGCAGGAAGCAGTGACCCGTCCAGTGGGGTGACTGTAAGTGAAGGCAGTGCTGCATGTTACCTGATAGAATTGAAATGGAGACCAGTGCGCTCAGTCACGCGCTTCATTTAAATAGATTTTTAAAAAGTCTAAAGGATTATTGTACGAATAAATGTGTCAGCATTACAATATTTGGTTAAACAGGTGTGAATATTGGAAAGAATCCATGGTTTGAAAAATCAAATGGAAATTTCCACCTGGACAAAACCATGATGGATTGCAGGGGAGACAAATTTCATCTGTTGCAATCAGTATTAGTTGAGAGGTGATGTTCTCTAGTCTAAATAGCAGTGTAAAAGTAACGCTGGTCAGTATCTGTGTGCAAGAAGGGAAAGCAAAGAATTTTCCCTGCATGCAAAGAAAAACCTATATCTACTCCCCTGAAATTTTACATGGATTTGCCGGGTGTAACTTTCCACATCTTTTCCTCAATTTTTTAAAGCTGCATCCGGTGCATTGTTCTCTGTATTTTGAATGGTGGCATATGCTTCACACATTTGCTTCATCTTGTTTTCTGGGCATGTATAGTGTGATAACTTGATCAATCCGCTATGTCAACAGGTGCACGCTTAATTGTGAATTAAGAATTGTTAAAGAACAAATAAAGTTCATTTTGTTTTACCTCCCTAGTTCATCCTCGCCGGTGCCCTGAGAATCGTTGACAAAGTGGAATCGGGGAAGACGTCTGTAGTTGTGCATTGCAGCGACGGCTGGGATCGCACTGCGCAGCTCACCTCTCTCGCTATGCTCATGCTTGACGGCTATTACCGGACAGTAAAGGGCTTCGAGGTGCTGGTGGAGAAGGAGTGGCTCAGCTTCGGACACAAATTCTACACTGTGAGTTTGGTTAATGGCTGATCCGATGTGACAAGGGGCTTAAAAAGATTCACCCATAATCTTAGGTTAGGTTACTTTTGAAATGCAGATATTTACTTAGATTCTATTAAGCAGAACCTGCAGTGGTCCTGATTACCCAATTGAGTGTGTCTGAAACTTACCGGACATGATCGCGCTGATCCAGAGTCTGCAGTAACTGCGCAAATCTTCACCTGGACAAAGCCTGTGAAAGGTGCAAATTCATGAGATTGCCAGGAAAATTTGAGTTACTTTTGCTTATTGTCCACAAAAACTGAACAGCTTTATATTGAAACGAATTTAGAGTTCAGATACAAACCTTCTCAGCTTTGTCGTGTGCATTATAAATTTGGCTTTGGCCAAGGTTCATACCTGCATTTTTCTTTTGTTGTTATGGATCTCTTCCCTTTTACCGGCTGCTGAGCTACTAATTTTGTTTTATTTTGGGTTTGGTTTTTTTTTTGTTACTGAAATTTTCCTTTATCTGATTCTTTGTTCCTACTGTTACATTAATAAGATTTCATTTTTATTGCTTTTCATTACAGTATATATGGGCCTGATCCAGAGCTACGCTGGGCTGCGCTCTGGAGCACTCCCCCTGTGGCCGGTGTAATTACTGTTACACTGTTACGCCGGCTGAAGGCGGCCTTAACTTCAGTCGGCATAACAGTAGGTAATTGCGCCGGTCACAGGGTCATAACTGCCCTAACCTACCCTCCCTCCCTCATTTACTTACCTTCCCCCGCCTTCCTTCCGTAACGATTGCATAGTTACGGCGAGGAACGCCCCCCTCGCCATAACTATGCAACCGTTAGGGACGCCTGATCCTAGGGATCGGGTTTACCTAACAATGCCGGGCAACATCTGCCCGACGCATGCACAGAATGGCAGAAATGCCGTTCTTACACATACGGCCTCCGAAACAAGTGCAGCGGCCGTAAGTCTGAATCAGCCCCATGTGTGTATAATATGTATATGAAGCATAAATGCATTTAGTGTTTAGACTTTGGTGCAAGATATCTCCTTGTAATATGCAAATATAAAAAAAATCCAAAACTCAGCTGGATAAGGGATGCTGAACCTGCATTGTATCAATGTCTATAGACTGTAAGATTATAAGCAAGGCTCTTACCCTCCCAGTGTGTTTTATTTTCCAGTCTTGTTTTACAATGATTTAGAAAATTGTAAAGTGATATATAATATGCTGGTGCTGTATAATACCTGCTAATAAATATTGATTTGGCTTACAACCCCATTGGAGCATACAACATAACACTTGCGTGCACACTATGATTAGGTTAGTTAGCAGTATATTTTTGGCATTTAGAGGACACTGGAAAAAGTTAAGACACCTATGTAACTTTGCAATGCCGCTGCTCATTAATTCCACCCGTAAAACTGCAGAACTGACCATTCTCAGCGGTTTTGCTTTACGCATGAAAACCACAATTATCCCCGCATGGCGACTTTAGGGCCAAATTGACTAAGCTGTGGCTTTGTAAAAATGGAGATGTTGCCCATAGCAACCAATCAGATTCTAGCTGATATTCTCTGGTATGTAATATTTAAATGAATTATGGAATCTGATTGGTTGCTATGGGCAACATCTCCACTTTTTCAAACTCGCAGCTTAGTAAGTCTGACCCTTAGAGTTTAATAAAATTGCCATTTTAAAAGCAGTCATCAAATGTGCCAAATCAACATTTTTGCAGTCTCGCTGCTTACTTTATCCACCCCTTTGTCATTGTTGCAATGTTGTTAACAATTACATTATAATAATCGAGAGCTGTTGTTGTTTAATTCAAGCGCATCGGCCATGGGGATAAGAATCACGCGGACGCAGACCGATCCCCAGTCTTCCTGCAATTTATTGACTGTGTTTGGCAGATGACGAGACAGGTGTGTTATAAATCTCTCTTGTGATGTCACCACATGTAGATTATCTCGCGATGGGTCATGTTCAGTAGGCCGGTCAGCCAGGAATCTATTGCCTTAGCTGGCGGTTACAAAAAAAACACGTGATGTGTATAGGATATTCCCGGCATCTCTGGCCAGCATTGAATTTGCCCCATTATGTTGAACGTCCACTATATTACAATGAAAAAATTGAGTTTGTGTTTAGTCCAAAATTGTCTATGATTCGGTGTATTCTTTTTGTTCTTGTCCACAGTTCCCTCATGCATTTGAATTTAATGAGCATTTTCTCCTGACTATCCTGGATCATCTATACAGCTGCTTGTTTGGAACATTTCTCTGTAACTGTGAATTACAGAAGGTGCAACAGGTAGGAATGATCTGACATATGCTCTATATTTAATCTAATCAATGGTTTAACCTGTATTATAGCCCTGTACATTCTGCTATACCATATATCTAAAAGATGTTACGCTGGTTAATGATTACCTGCCAAAAATGATTGACCATATCACTTTTGGCCTAAAAGTAAATATTAACAGATGAATGTTTATATGAGCTAATGTGACAAGAATTAAACAACACGATGCTGCGCTAATGGAGAGAAATATAGAGATAATTCAAAATACACCACGTTCACTTGAAAAGGCAATAGCAATTCCTTTATTTTATTAAAACAACCTAAATAAACATATAAAAAAATCAGGACAAACTATGTAAAAAATAATACAATAATAAAGTTATAGGCGAATAATATGGGACATCCTAATTGATGTTAAAATGTTCAGTCTGCAAGGAACTCCAATAGATTGAATCTGTGCAACTGTGTACACAATGGCAAGGAGTGAGAGGTGCAGATGAGAAAGTTCTGAGTACATAGATAGATGTGAATGGACCAGGACTCTAACCCGCTGGAGGGCGAGCGTCCGCATCAGCTGTTGGAATCTTTGGTTAGAGTTCTGATCTTCCCCCATTACTCCGGCAAGCCGGGGCTGAATGACGATAGGAGGCTCCAGGAACGTTGGTAACTGTGTCACGGTAAGCTGTAAATCCACGTGGTTGTTAAATCCGTACTTCCCGTTACCTCCATGATCTTCAATGTGAGATAGGAAGGAGAAAAGTGGCGAGTCCACTCCAACCAGTCTACGATCAGAAGAGAGATGCAAGTGATAGTATCAAACGTGTCTTGCTATTGCCTTTTCAAGTGAACTTGGTGTATTTTGAATTATCTGTATATTCCTCTCCATTAGCGCAGCATTGTGTTGCTTTATTCATGTTTGATAGGTTGGCCCCTATTTTAGTGCAGCTGCTTTTGGGTGATATACTATTTGTTTATATAGGGAATTTTTATTTTCATATATTGACACCTGCTTAGGCGCCTTACAATTTAGTTTTTTGTCTGAGACAATATTTTAATGCTATACTGCCTTCCTCCTATACAATAATTCTTTAACTACTTCCTAATAACGACGGTGTAATTGTAAGTTTAATTGTCCACAAATACCAGCACACAGGAAAAGTTTGATAAACACAACTTTATTATCATGCTTAAAGCCAGTACATCTGTCCATGACAAATTAGCAGAATTGTGTACTGTGATCTTTATGTTCAAGGGTTGTGTTTAGCAGCCAGACCCAATGGTATTGTTAGATTTCCACTTTATCAAAATTTTCGATTCCTTTCCACCCGGATAATAGTATCATTTGGCTTTCTTAGTCACTGTTTGAGTGTATCACCATGCAACCTGGCTGCTCCATTGTGTGATATATAGCACTTGTCCTTATGTATCCATCCCCAATATCCTATAGATTGTAAGCTTGCAGTCAAGCCCTCTTATACACCCATTTTTGTTATGAGTTAAAATGATAAAGCGCTACGTAAGCTGATGGCGCTCTATAAAAACCTGTTAAGAAAGAAATAAACAAGTTAAATGTTCAACACGTTGGTTTAAAGGTAAGACTTGGATTCCTTGTTGTGAGCCCTCTCTCCAGTGAGATGCTGGATGGACGTTCCTAGAGTTCTTGGTTACATGTAAGCACCAGGACCTTGTGGAATAGATTCAATGGAAAGGGAATAGATGTCCCTGAATGTCCTGTTGCAGGGAAGGAGATTTAATGAACACCCTGATGAAAGTGAAAGGTTCATTGTAAATAGGCAAGAGGACAATATGAAGTAAATAATTTGTTGTTGTATTCATCTTGTTTTCTTCGTTAGTGTGTGTCCCAAGAGACGGTCTCTTTGTGGTCCTATGTCAACAGCCAGCTGGAAGACTTTACCAATCCTCTGTTTGTGGATTACTCTGATCATGTCCTTTATCCTGTGACCAGCACGAGACACTTACAGCTGTGGACAAGATATTACATAAGGTGGAACCCAAGGACTCAGTCTCAGGTGCCTACAATCTACCTCTGCACAGCATTTACTGCCCTCCCAGTACAACTCCATCTTTCTTTTTTGACCACTTAAATGTGATGGACTCATAGGGCCAGCTCCAGACTTCTGTCCAACACCCGATTTATGCACACAATGGGCTGGATCCAGACTTAAGTGCTTGAAATGAGTTACTTCTGGGCTAAACCATGTTGATTTCAGGGGGAGTCAAGTTAATTGTATTCTTTGCATGTAGGGCTATATCTTTGAATTGCTTACTGCACACAGATACTGACCAGCGTTACTATCACACTGTTATTTAGACTTGGGATGGGAAACATCACCTCTCCACTCTTCAAAGGCCAGGCTTAGTACAGCGGGGGTGTTATATGCAAAACACGGCCACTTTTTAGTAGATAAAAACACAATTGTGACTGTTTTAGATGTATTTATTTGCCCCAATCCCTGATGTTCCAGATGCCCCTTTTGTTTTACAGGATACGATCAACAACCGCTGCAAGGATTTACTTGCCAAACGCGCCGAGTTACAGAAGAAGCTGGAGGAGCTTCA
>WWET01000067.1:1214386-1230718 GCA_011038615.1 Limnodynastes dumerilii | reverse complement strand
GTTCAGCGCTTGACTGTTTTAAGGCAGGCTTATGGCAGTGTATATATGCCCTCAAGTCCACATGACAGAGGGGGTGACGGGGATTCCACTCCCCTCTTCCGTGCAGACTTTAAGACTGGATCTGGGCCTAGAGATGTAAATGGCACTGATGTTGTATGATTAGCTCTGGTTGTACTCGATTAACTTTTTTTATTCATTCTAGGCTTGAATTCCCATTAATGCAGCGTATAGTCCCCATAGTGATTAATATCACTATTGCCAGAAAAGCAGGACGGGCTCTAGGTCTGAGGATACTTTATATGAGTATTGTAATTAATATTGCATTTTTTTGTTTTGCGGTGTGTGTTTACACTACATGTTAGCTTAGAAGTTGTTTCAACAGAATCTGCTAAAATATCTGTAATTACTGTTTATAATCAGTACAGAAAGAGTTCTGAGAATATCAGATATTTATAATAGAAGTTTGTTATGTTGAAGGATGAATGAGAAGTGTTCAAACCTGCAGCTAAATCCATTAAAATATGGCTTCATTGTATGTAACGAGACCAGGGATTCCTGCACGCTCCTCTGCCAGGAACTTTGGAGATATCGGGGCTGATTCAGAGTTCCCCATCTTGCTTTACTTGCATTGGCTTTAGAGCACTGCTTAATGGTGGCATTGGTCCAGATTCACAGTTCTGTAGTTTTCGACTTATCACACGATGTGCTGCGGTTAGACAACTGTGCAGCATTGCGGGACAGTACACACTGGTAAGATGTCAGCTGTCTGATGATTATCATGTGTTCTGAACCATAGTCGTCAGGTAATCCTCAAGTCTGTACCCCAATAAAGAAATATTTATTGTTGTGGGAAATCATTGCTGCGGGAACGCCTCTACTGGAGCTATTGTCTCCCCTAAAAACCAATGGCATTTGAGTTTCATTTCCCATCATCTTCTGAGGATCGCAGTGAACCTTGTGGTTGGGGACTGGACACTTACCATTAGCTTTTCTAAAACAAATTTAAGCTGCCAAGGAGATTACTAGGCAGACAATATATTGGGAGGCTTAAATAAACTGGACTTTTTTTTTTTTTTATTCTATAATTAAACTTCTAAGTGTGACTACATTAAAACTATCTGTTGGAAATAAATATTTATTTTGAATTTATATTTAATATGAAGTGCCTAGAGAATACCGGTAGCTACTGCAGCAATATCTCACATGGACAGTGAGCATTTAATATTTGATTATAATATAACACTATGCAAATAAAAAATTGCTAAAACATCACTGTAATGTGATTACTGTACCTTTTAAGTGCCTTGTTTTAAAACAAAACTGTTTTCTTTTTTCCCTGAACAAGTATGTGTGTGGGTTTTTTTAATTTTATGTTTAAACCTTTAATAAAACTCCTAATTTGACTGTGGGGTATTTCATTTCTTTTGTGATAATGGCCCCTGGCTGTTGCAAAATCAAATATTTACAGAACAGATTCTGGATCTAAAGTATTCTATGAAAGGTGTTGGTAACGAGATAAGGCCACTTCTGAGTCTCCCCTTTGTCCTGCAAATCATAGTCAGGGTCAAATTTAGGCATTGGCCCTATCCCAAGGTACAACAATTACAGCTCCTCCCCCACTATTAGGATAATTATTGTCCAATCAGGTTGTAGTAGTCTGAAAGTGGAAGCTTTATTTGTCTTAATGGTTTAACATATAGTATATAGCTTAAAAAATGGTCTGCCTGCACCACAGCTAATGTCAGACAGGCTTTCCACAGCTTGTAATAAACAATACACTGGAAGAAGCGGATAGTGGAAGTTATTTTACTAGGAGTAACACAAGTTGCAGGCACCTGTCCTGATTTGACAATGATACAACCACCAGCTGAATGGTGACCTGTATCATTGGAGAAATGCTCGCTGCATAGAAAAATATTGGGAATGGTACCTATTTCTACCCATTCCCAATATCAGCAGGCTTGGGTTAGGTTTCCAGAAGGGAGGGATAGGTTGCAGAAAACAGAGGGTTAAGGGTAGGGATAGGATACAAGTGTTCACCTGTTAGAGGTCAAATTTTCATGACTCGGAGTCACAGCTGTGGAAAATGGAGAGTGGCTGCAATTGTCAGGAGTTGCCGTTTAACTACCACACTATGGTCAAATCAGACCATCGAACCAGCAAAACCACACCCATAAATTATACAGTACAGACCCATGGGAAATGTAGTTTTGAGACCATAGATACCGAGAGAGAGATATTGTATTATGACCCAAGATTAATAGTGGGAGTAATATAAATCTATCTATCCCCCACTATTAATTGTCACACCTGCTGTTGGAAGTAAGGACCTGTTTCAGAGATTGAAATGGAGAGGAAAGTTACTCCTGGGCTAAACCATGGTGATTGCAGGGGAGTCATATTTCATCTGTTGCAAATAATATTAGAGTTGAGAGGTGATGTTTCCTATCCCAAGCCTAAATAACAGTGTGATAGTAACATTGGCCAGTATCTGTGTGCAGTAAGCAAAAGCAAAGTATTCCCCCTGCATGCAAAGAATACAATTCATTTGATTCTCCTTGAATTCAATATGGTTTTTCCCAGGTGTAACTTTCCTCATTTTCAAACTCTGAATCAGGTCCCAGGTTTCCTACAAAACAAACCACCCACCAACACTCAACGCATAGCAAACCCAAATAACCGTGAGACAGTCACATGTTGTACGCTTACCTGTCTGATTAAGGGGAGCTCAACACCTCTGGGGTGCAGGACAATGGTTAATCAATGACGCAGGATGGACAGTTCTACTACAGAGTAACACCTGCTCGCCAGTGTGGTGCTCAACAAGGACACCTGCTGGATGCTTCCAGACTTGACGTGACACGGGTAAACGAGCAAGGTAAGTATTCCGCTTTTATCGATATTTTTTGCAATGCAGCATCTACATATGTTAATTCCTTAAGCAGCAAGGACTAATAGGAATATCACGTGTAAGACAATTATGCCAAGCCATACTTCTACAACATGAATGATTAGAAAAAACAAATCTTATTTGCATTCTATTTCCATAAACAAATCTTGAGAAATATTTCCATAAATGGATCATGCAAAAATCATTTCACACCTACACTGTAAAAAGTCAGTACCACAAATGCCCATTATAAAAATGACACTATTTTGTTGGACAAAACCGCAGTTGTATAAATATGTAAAAGCAATAACAATATTCCTGTGCTTCTAATGGATACTGATTGCAATTTAAGATAACTGATGTTTTAGGAACATCTATTACAGCTTTAAATTACAGTGTAAAAGCCACACAGAGAGATGAGGGGAGAGAGAGAGGAGGAAGAAAGATAGATGAGGGGAAAGAGGAGAGAGAAATGAGGGGAGAGGAAGGGAGAAAGAAATAAATAAAGAGGAGAGAGAGAGAGAGAGATAAGCCAAGTTATGCACACTGAGGAATTCTTACATAAAGCAGAGCCGTAGAAGCAGCATTTATATTAAGCCAGCACTATGGATATTCCTGTGAGTTGTGAATCTTATGAAAGTCTCTTTAGAATTTCCCTGAGCATAAACAGCACACAAAATACTTATAAATAATTCATAAAAACTTCTTTTAAAAAAAAATAAAATATATCCATTAGTCTGAATCAAAAATATTAAATACATTAAAATAAAAGGAAAGGGAAAGGATAGACAAATCCTTTCTGATGGGTTACACAAACCAAAAAAAATATCCAAAAATAAGACACACAGGTCCCCAGACACATCACATCTCATCACAGCGGCAATGCCTGCTCTCCACTGTTCAATGCAGCACCAGTGGGATAGGCTGGATGTCCACATCTTGCCTTACATTATTGCTATAGCTGCTGGAATGCATAAAGAAAGCTCAATAATAAATAAATGACATTCATAAGTGCCAGTCTGAAGACAAAAGCTCCTCAGAAACTATCGGTGGTCAGACAATCCCACCCTATTATCGTGCCAGCTTCTTTCATCATTATAGACAACACTTCGGTAACAGCACCCAGATAGATTTATAATAGATACGGTCTTAAAATAAAATAAAGGCAGTGACTGGCCAGCAGGAGGCGCCCCATTCATTCCTCCCAGTGTAAGTCATCTTTCTTGAGGGAGCTCTGCAGAGTCTGCATCTCTCTAAGGAACTGAAGATTCCTCTGGTGCTTCTCTCCAGGCCTGACTTTCCCTGGATCTTTCCCTGCCTGGCTCAGCTTGGAGTCTTTGTTCAGAGATTCATAGGTATCTTTCTTTTTTGGCTTGGATTCCCTCAGTAACTTTCCAAACTGAACAAAAAAAAAATTCAATTATATAAATATTTAATCGGCTTTGCCACTGAATATTTATTTACACATTTTCTTCAGCACTTTCAATATGCAGATGAGCCAACGATCTGGCCCATAATGCAACAGGTCCACATGCAGACATCCTGCTGTTTCCATAGAAAAAGTGGAAATGGCTGCACTGGAGTAAATTGGGAATATAGATAAATGGATGTGGATAACAAAAAAAAGATTTACGTTACAAGTGGTTCAAAAAATTCAAAATATTTCATCTAAAACACAAAGTTACACATAACACAAAAACATTATAACAATCATACATAAAACACAGAAATCCAAGACTTCATATTGGAGCACGAATAGATGTAATAAGCAACTCAGTCCAAAACACAGCCCACAGGGAAACCCCCTAGATGTTGGTAGATGGGAGGTGCGAACGGTAGGTATTACTACCACTGTGTAGGATAATAAAGATAAAATGCACTAAATGTCAGCTGAAAATTCCACCATATTGCACTATAATGAATTCATATGATGCAAGTAGGTTTCAATACTAAAGTCAATACAGCTCTAGAGCATACTGCAATAAGGGATGGTAGTAAATATTCACACCATAGCACAGTGTATCTTATCCCTCAGTAATCGTATAGCTGACGGCTTGTAGCCGGATGCAGAAGCAAGCATCAGAGCTAAGGAGGAATGCAATATGGATCGCGGCACTCAACCGCATAGACTGCAGGCAACAGATGTATGAAAACTATACTGACCCTAGATCCTATTTTTCCCTCAACTTAGTTTAAGATTTAAGGTAAGTTGTTCTACTGTGTTAGCCTCTACCACCTCAGATGGGAGGTTATTCCACTTATTAACTACCCTTTCATGAAGTAATTTTTCAGCACATTTCCTCCAAACCCATCACCCCCTGGTTTATACGCATGTCATTGAGTTCTGTTACACCTCTTCCTTTGATAAATGCTCCCTCCTCTAGCCAGTCACAACCCTTGATATATGTGAAAGCTGCTATCATATCCCCCC
The DNA here is from genome assembly GCA_011038615.1 of Limnodynastes dumerilii. NCBI lineage: Eukaryota > Metazoa > Chordata > Amphibia > Anura > Limnodynastidae > Limnodynastes > Limnodynastes dumerilii. The sequence goes on along the minus strand of WWET01000067.1, from coordinate 1,225,397 downwards.
TCTCCCTTCTCTGCTCCAAGCTATACATGTTTAGTTCCTCTAGCCTTTCTTGGTATGATTTGTTACAAAGGCCATGGACCATTTTAGTTGCTCTTCTTTGCACGGTCTCTAATGTATTTATGTCTTTCTGGAGATATGGCCTCGAGAACTGAACGCAGTATTCTAGGTGAGGGCGTACCAATGATTTATAAAGGGGCATCACTACTTCCCTCTTTCTGCTACTAATTCCTCTCCCTATGCAACCAAGCATCTGACTTGCCTTTCTCATTGCTTTGTTACATTGCTTGGCTACCTTTAGGTCACATAAAATTGTGACTCCTAGATCCCTTTCCTTCCTCTTAATGTAGTGCCAATAACGATATATTCAGCTTTTAATTATTTATGCCGTATTTTGCCATCAAACAGCAAATGTATTGCATCATGTGTAATTTTATTTAGTATGGGTGTTTTTCTTTTTTACCCCCTATACTATTCCATTGGATGCAACATACTTGATGCCACAATTTTTGAGCTGCGTTTGCCTTGCACTCATGACTCAGTCACTGATAGGTAAATAGCGAGGCCATGGAGTAAGAGCTGTGTTTCCCCTCCCTGGCTCGGAGCCTTGGGATGACCAGGGCTACAGCAGATGCTCAGCAGCTTATTTGTCATTCCAGCCACAAAGGGCAAGAAGCTTCCCTGTCTGGTACCTCCTCCGGGCTGCGCATTCATTGCATGGAACACAGGACCCACCTTTGCCTGGTGCTTGCGTACTTTGGTTATCTGGTCGGCTTTGGCCTCCATTCTCCTTACAAGAGCCGCCAGTTCCTCCTCCAGATCGCGTTTGAGCCGGTCAGAATGTGCCTCGTACGTTTGTTTTACCAGTTCCTGGTGTTCACTAAAGGTGGGGGGAAAAAAAGCAACACTTCAGTACGATACATTGACAGTGCACCATAACAGTATGCCGGCTTTATCCTGCAACACTGAGCCCATCACCAATAGGTTGCCTAGTGCTGCGTAGCGAGCGGAAACCATGGGTAATAACAGGTATCAATCCTGATCATCTGACTTTTGTTACACTGCATGGAAATGCTTACTGACACCTAAACAACTATCTAGGGTATGCTGCACCTCAGGGACTAAAGGATGCTGCCCTCTTAACAACCAAAGGGCTGCACGTTACCTTTAATATAGGGTATAACTTCAACCAATGCATTCCTATAAAGATATAGACACCTATACGTAATACCACCCCTGTAGCATCTTATACGAGTTACTAGTTTGCTTTCATAGCCTGACCCTTCCTAAACAAGGCTGCTGCAGGCTTTCAAATGGAGGAATTATCTTAGCACAGACATTCTGAGGACACATTGGTTTTAACGACTCGCCTGCAGCCATACACTAGAGCGATTATTGGTCCGATCATCCAATATTTGGTAGATTGATCAACTTATCTCTGCAGTGTCTAGACAAGATATTTTTCCGTGACTGTAATAAAACAATCTTAAAACACTTGTGTCCAATCATTTTGGGCCTGATTCACACTTAAGAAGGCTTTAGGTTCTTAATTATACGCAACTAGTAGCAAGGCGACTCCCCTGACACGCCTCCGGTTTTCAGCTTCTTAACAGGCTTACGAACGCCATAGGGCTCCTTATCTTTAGGTTCTTAGTTGTCTGCGTAGGGTGGCTAATTAAGAATGTTTCTGCCTAACAGCGCCCAGATTTCCTCATTTAAAGGTCTCCCTCCACCCAATCTACTTATCTTCCTTCTTAAGTTTTCCCAACACACCCCTTCCTTCTTAAGTCACTACGAACCTAGAAGAAATAGGTTGGTAATTGTGATTCAGAGCTGTTCCGTTCTTAAGTCCTACTTAATTGCATATATTAAGGTACAACACAACAGTATATCCCTTCTTAAATATACCTAAAAAGCGGCATTTTCTTAACTGAATCAGGTCCTTTATCTTTTGTCCGTACTAAAATATCAGTGGCAAGCTACCAGTAGTCTAATACTTTGCATTTTTAAGTAATCATACCCTGTACCTCTGCCTCCTGGTCGAAGATTTCCCATGTCACCGACTCCTAGTTATTGGCATGTGCAGCAGTATTAAAGAAATGAAAAGTTCGGCATCTCTGACCGTGCAGCCTTGCAGAATGCAGAGCCTTCATTTTTTTTATTACTGCTGCACATGCCAATTATTATGGAGTTAATGAAATGGGGAAACTCTGGGAAAGGAGGTGGAGGTGCAACACAAAGATGGCGGATCTCTGCTGGCCTGACAACCAATCAGCTGCACGAGCCTCCTATCCAATCTCAGCAGCCATTCCTCAACAGCCTTAATTATCGGTCACAGCAGGAAAGGTTAGTAGCGCCAATAATGGAACATCGGGCCTGATCCAGACGTAGTGACGGCGGGCGGATGCGTAACAATGGCTGTTCAGACGAATGCAGAGCCTTCATTTTTTTTATTACTGCTGCACATGCCAATTATTATGGAGTTAATGAAATGGGGAAACTCTGGGAAAGGAGGTGGAGGTGCAACACAAAGATGGCGGGTCTCTGCTGGCCTGACAACCAGCTGCCATTCCTCAACAGCCGATAATAAGGATTTTCTCACTGGAGGATTGGGCGCCCGTAAATACAGCATAGTTGAGGGGGGGGACGTTCCTCACTGTAACTACGCTGTAGTTAGGGAAGGTAGGCAGTGGGAGGCAGGGAAATGAAGGGAGGGCAGGGTTAGTGACTTACAATGTGGTGCCAGGTGTAATTACACTGTTATGCCAGCATAAGTTAGGGTAGCCTTCAGCCAGTGTAACAGTGGGTAATTACGCAGGGCACAGGGGGAGTGTGGGGGGGAATTCATGGCGATATGCTGTGCGTTAGTAAACACAACGCATCGGCGTAGGTCTGCCTCGTTTATGGGGTCACTTTCTTCTGCAGTGCACGGCCAGCATTACTCTGACGTTAGTGTTTAGGTCCAATTTACTGATGACAAATAGCAATGCTCAAGGACTTAATGATTGTAAAACACTCATTTTATACTTAAGTATTTCATATGCTTAACTCACAAACTCATCTGTCCAAACTCGTCTTCCAGCGTGCATAAAACCTCAGAGAGTTCCCGATAGGAGGACGAGGATTCATTTGTCCACCGAGCGCTGCTCTCTTGCCGCTCGATAGGCTGGTCGCTTACAACACGATCGTTGCAAAAGACCTTACGGTGCTGCTTCATCAGCTGGAGGACGTGCTGGACATTCGCTCTCACAGAGTGACTGGGTGAAGTGGACTGAAAGACACAAAGCACATGACACGTATCAAATAAGCGTTACATGGTAAAGTCATCAGGGCGGAGATTTGGTTATGATCTGCGGGATAACTTTAGCACTATTTAAATTTGGTTCTTCTATGGTAATGTCTTCCTTCAAAAAAGTGCCAAATGTATTTGTTTACATATGAGAAAATCCGTAGACAAACAGGAATAGTGAAGTGGTAGTATAATAACACAAACCCATGATAAACAGGAATAGTGAAGTGCTAGTATAATAACACAAACCCATGATAAACAGGAATAGTGAAGGGGTAGTATAATAACACAAACCCATGATAAACAGGATTAGTGAAGCGCTAGTATAATAACACAAACCCATGATAAACAGGATTAGTGAAGTGCTAGTGCAATAACACAAACCCATGATAAACAGGATTAGTGAAGCGCTAGTGCAATAACACAAACCCATGATAAACAGGATTAGTGAAGTGCTAGTATAATAACACAAACCCATGATAAACAGGAATAGTGAAGTGGTAGTACAATAACACGAACCCATGATAAACAGGATTAGTGAAGTGCTAGTATAATAACACAAACCCATGATAAACAGGATTAGTGAAGGGGTAGTGCAATAACACGAACCCATAATTCTTATTTTAAAAAAATCATTTGTAATAATGCTTTATGGGGGTGGTTCGCCACTGAGAATAGCTCTTCAGACAGGGCCGTTTTCTACATTGCGTTTTCCAACAAGGACCGGAAGTGACTGTTCCTTTCCCGCAGGAGCGCAGTATGCGACGATCCACACAATTCAGGAGATCGTTTCGCATTTACACGCGCCTAAGTTGCAATGTAACTCCCTTGGCACCCCCTTGTTTTTCATGTTTTTAACTGACCTAAGAAGGCCATAGACGGCTTTATCTTTCTGTATGTATGTTTGTTCTTAAGTTGCTAAAGTACGCATGGACTTGGCAATCCGTGTCCTGTCTGTGCCATTTAAATCCCTCCCTCCACCCACTTTTTTTTTTTTAACTTCATTCTTAACTTGGCCAGGCACGCCCCTTCTTACTTATCTCATTAAGAGCGGGGTTGAGAATCTCTGTTCCTAAATCCTACATAGATCGTGTAAATAAAAGGTACTACGTATGCGCAGTTTATCTGTTCTTATAAATACGCACACAAATAGCAGCAGCTTAACTGTGAAACTGGTCCAATTTACCCAACTTTTATCCAAATGCTCAGTCTAACCCTCCCCCTTTCATTACCCTAACTTCCCCACAGTCTGACCCTAATCCTATCCTTCTCCGATCTATCCCCTCCGCAGCCTAACCCTAAGACTCCCTTCCACGCAGCCTAACCCCAAGTCTCCCCTTCTACACTGTACCTCCTCCCCACGGCCTAACCCCAAGTCTCCCCTTCTACACTGTACCTCCTCCCCACGGCCTAACCCCAAGTCTCCCCTTCTACACTGTACCTCCTCCCCACGGCCTAACCCCAAGTCTCCCCTTCTACACTGTACCTCCTCCCCACGGCCTAACCCCAAGTCTCCCCTTCTACACTGTACCTCCTCCCCACGGCCTAACCCCAAGTCTCCCCTTCTACACTGTACCTCCTCCCCACGGCCTAACCCCAAGTCTCCCCTTCTACACTGTACCTCCTCCCCACGGCCTAACCCCAAGTCTCCCCTTCTACACTGTACCTCCTCCCCACGGCCTAACCCCAAGTCTCCCCTTCTACACTGTACCTCCTCCCCACGGCCTAACCCCAAGTCTCCCCTTCTACACTGTACCTCCTCCCCACGGCCTAACCCCAAGTCTCCCCTTCTACACTGTACCTCCTCCCCACGGCCTAACCCCAAGTCTCCCCTTCTACACTGTACCTCCTCCCCACGGCCTAACCCCAAGTCTCCCCTTCTACACTGTACCTCCTCCCCACGGCCTAACCCCAAGTCTCCCCTTCTACACTGTACCTCCTCCCCACGGCCTAACCCCAAGTCTCCCCTTCTACACTGTACCTCCTCCCCACGGCCTAACCCCAAGTCTCCCCTTCTACACTGTACCTCCTCCCCGCAGCCTAACCCTAAGTCTCCCCTTCTACACTGTACCTCCTCCCCACGGCCTAACCCCAAGTCTCGTCTTCTACACTGTACCTCCTCCCCGCAGCCTAACCCTAAGTCTCCTCTTCTATGCTCCATCTCCTACCCACAGCCTAAGCCCAAGACACAACTAACCTGTCCTGTCAGGTACCATTGGGTGCTGCAGTGGGTCAAAAATCTAATGAATAAATAAGTTTTCTGAAAAATAGATTTGGAATACTTATCCATTCATTATAATAAATGTCTAATTATTTACATTTTCGCAATAGAGCTTATGACCCTCTGGGGACTCTTGAACAATGAAGCAGGTTCTGAGTATTGCAGACCCCCTTTAATAAAGTCATGCTCAAAGGTTATTCCTCCAGGTCTCCTCTCATTGGCTGCATTTAGATGGAATGGATGGTATTCCGATTAGGTCTGATGCTTGCACAGATTCTAAAACACCCTTTCTGGGAAGACCGAAATCACTGCATTTATTGAATTCTATTTGATTTGATTTTCTAACTACTTGGTTATAAAAACGTCCTTCCTTACCTATTTTTTACATTCCCTTCTCATGTTTGTTGACAGTTATTACCATAATGCTTACAAATGACTTGCTTAATAAAAGATATACTTCAATATCCCATAATTAGACATGTCAGAGACTCCGGCAGTAATCATATCAGTATTAGCTGCTACATGATGAACTCGCCTGTCTTTAAAAACAACGTTGTGTCAGTGGTTTTGGGTTAGATTGCCAATTAACAAAGGCAAAATACAAGAAGCTTTGAGTTCCTTTTAGCCCCCCATGGAACCAAAGCCCCTCATCTAAATAATGTGCTGCAATGTGACAGTGCCGTTACGTAGAGAGATCAGGTAAAGGTGAAATAGACGCAATACATGTAGAAAACACCCTTCTTACCTTTCCTGCAACAAAGGGGACATCTCCGAGACTTAGTCTATAGTGAGGCTGCGTATGGCTGTCACTCAACTGCCCAGGTCTCTAAAATGAACACAGAAACAAAAGATTAACATACACTCAGGAAGTGTCACTGCAGAATATGTACCAATAGCTCCAAAAATAACAGGGAGACACAAAACCCTTTCAGGGCCTCCCCCAAAACGTCCTGGACCAGGGCCAAGCCATTCAATCAAACCCCTAATCTATGTCTAAACTAGTAATCACAGTGAAGGGAGGTGTTCACAGTCCAACCACCCCTGTGCCCAAGTACTGGCGTGCTGAAAGTGCATGGCTTACCTGCCGCCAGTATAAGCAGATAACAGCGAAACACTCACAACCTGCATCGAAAAATGTATTCACCACCACATAACAATACATACAAGGGAGAGACAATACAACTGATCACTCCACACAGTCATGGAAACCCCTACAGGATCCCTTTCCCAGTTATGTAAATCAACTCAAGGGACCCTAAACTACAAAACTGTTGTTCCTACAATCAATTTACTGCAAATCCCTGTGATGTTTGGAGCATATTGGGGAACATTTCATTGGATCCAGACTTAAGTGCTTGAAATGAGTTACTCCTGGGCTAAACCATGTTGATTCCAGGGGGAGTCAAGTTAATTGTATTCTTTGCATGCAGGGATATATCTTTGAATTGGTTACTGCACACAGATACTGACCTGCGTTACGATCACACTGTTATTTAGACTTGGGATAGGAAACATCACCTTTCAACTCTAATACTGTTTGCAACAGATGAAATATGACTCCCCTGCAATCAACATGGTTTAGCCCAGGAGTAACTAAGTTCAACCACTTAAGTCTGGATCCAGCCCTATGTTAGAATCATTATATATGGTTATTTTGGATTTAATTTTAAGTTAGAATCCATATTAAGTATTTTTGTTTTCTTTTTAACATATTAGATTCTACAGGGGATTTCCTGTTGACACCCATCCCTCCTCCATACACATTACACGGGAGAAATAAAGTCTATTACCCTTTCTGTGTCCACTGTTTTCCTCATTGTCTTCACGTATTTGGTTGGAGGAGTCAAGGACTTTAGTAGAATCCGATTTGCTTCCAAGCCTGTCTGCAGCTAGAAGACACAAGACAGAGAGAGAAATAAGCTGCACAGCCAGTGTATTGCAGATTTGTTTTGACTGGGATAGACAGACAAAGATAGATAGACAGACAGAGAGAAAAACTCTGCTTTCTCTCTCTAAGCCGCTGAGGATGGCCAAGGACAGGTAAGCCTTATTATGACTTACAAGCTAAGATCTCCTCTGCTGGTAGAACCACTGAACCCAGTTTTCCCCATACAAAGAGAATGCAGGGTGAGGCAGAGCTTAGGGGGTGCCTCTAGGAGAGTTAGCACTTAATATAAGAACACATCATGTATGACCTAATATAGGGACTCTCACGGATTAGAGTTAGGACCATCTCAGCAGAAAAGCCTTAAAAAGGCCTGGTCTTTTTATGTTTGCAAATGTGTGTAACTAATATTTTATTTTCCAGATTAGTTACAGGTTAATAGCACAATGCTGGGACACCTTTTCCTCTGTTTCTGCATAAATTACCCCGGTCTTTCATACACCTCTTTGTATTAACCTGTATATGGATTGGAGCAACCACCATTATGTGTAACACTGTGGAAGCAGTCTGAGATCAGGGTGCTGGTTCCATGGAAGCTATTTTGGAGGCCTTAAAAGGATGCCTTTAGATGTATTTAACGATCAATTAAATGCTCCTGATATATGACCCAATACAGGGACTCATGGTAAGAGTTAGCACCACCATCGCAGAGAGGTCTGGATAGTAGCTGGTGGCTGATCGTAAATTTGCAAATGTGTATAAAAGACGTTTCTGCATTTTAGGTTACAGATAGCTTGGTATAGTTAGTTACTGGCGGTGTTGCTGGGGAATTTTTCCCTTTGTTTCTCAGAAGAAGCGGCTAAAAATCTTCTGTAAACCTATGCAAAAGTCTTCCAATTGCCATCACACAACTATAACTTAGTATAAACCTCAGGGTCCTACCGTAACTAAACACAACCCAAAGAGGAAACAAAAAGGTGACCATTAATAACGCACGGTAACGGTAGACGGAGGGATTCAGACATTAGGCGCTGGTAGTAGCCATACCTGAGCGGCTTTCTCTTGAACAAGCTTCCGCTGATGTTCTTCATCTCTGAGCTTCTGTTCTATATCATGGATCTTATTCTGAAAAGAAAATCCATTCTCAAATAACTGCGCAGATACATGGATCATGCCGCTGGATCTTTGGATTACCTTGCCCATTAAATTGTTTCACAGAACTCATTTTAGAAAGTAAAGGACACTTTTGGGGCTGATTTAGTGAGCTCAGCATTTGTCAGTTGCTGTGGCACAATATACACACGCCTAGTAAACACGCAAATGAGACACATTCACTTCTGTGTGCAAACAAGACCGAAGGGGCTGCGCTTGGCCGTCAGCCCATGAGCTTAGTACAACATGGGAGTGTGTAAGCCATTTCAACAGCCACAACATGAAAAATGAATACAAATGTGCCATTGGGACAGCTTTATCTGCCTGGCCTCTGCTGTAACTACTACTGATTAGAATGCACCAGGAAACACAATGAATGGATGCTGGGCTGGACATCTAACACGATCTATGGGGCTGTGAGCATCGGACTCTGGCGTTCACTTTGTGTACACCCACGACCATATTGCTTACATCTGTCTATCCGTCCCTTGCCAATATGACATTTTTTAAAGAAAAAAAAAATTATAACCCAACACAGAGCATACTCTAAATATAAGATTTTAATTGTGTTAATAGAGAACTTTAGGCTACCCGTACAGAGCGCCACCTAGAGAAGGGTTTTATATGAACTAGACCAGAGGTTCTCAAACTTGTAGTTCAAAGCACCCTCATTGTCTCTGTATTATTTTCCTGGTATTCCTAAGACAAAATAATTGTTACAAAGTTATTTAAAAAAAAATACATTTATAATAGTAATAATACTGAGCAGTCCTGTTTTTAAATAGTTGGTTCAAAACAACTTAAACAAATAAGTTTTTAGGCCAGGACAGAAATATGTTATAATTTTATTTTAATAGACTTTGTCTGTGTTCCTCTCCCCATACCAACGCTGTGTGGATTTGGAGCAATGACCGGGAGAGAGAGAGAGGTCGCGTCAGCTTAGCACAGCATCTTCCATCATTACCCAGCAATGCACAGAGAGGCTGTGCTACACTAACATGCCCCTGTTGTTTTTTTTGTTACTTTGCTAGTTTCACACAGAGAGGCTGTGCTACACTAACATGCCCCTGTTGTTTTTTTTGTTACTTTGCTAGTTTCACTGGAAGCTTGACCCCTCCCACAATATGGCCGCTGCACGCTGTTCAGATGGCAGGAGTGTCTTAATATAGACTTCCTGAGTACACATATAGCAGACGGATAGGGACTCACCTACAGGAGGTGCCTTGACGCTGGGTGGGTGAGATAACCCAGTATAACTATATTGTGACCTAAACCTCCTTTTTGTGTGTGTGCTGACACATAGTGTTATACAATGCTTGTTTGGAGCGCCGGACCTTTTTTGTTCCTTGTAGTTGCACAGTGGTCATTTTGGTCCTTGGCTGCACCACTACATTTATATATACACTTGCACACATTTCATATACTGAATTAGAAGCGCAGCCTGTGTTTTTTAGTTACTTTTTTTTTTGTTATTAACATGTCCCTGTCTATGACCAGCCATGGACCCTGTAAACGGGCTATTTTGTACTGGTGCTTTCTTCTTCATTGTGTACCAGCATTTTTATCTCTTGGGAAACTTCGAATAACGTACACACAAAGCCTACATATTGTAAAGAAGCCGCGTACCTCTGCCAGGACCTGCATTGTGGTTAGTTTCAGGTATTCTTGTTCCAGCACATCCAGCTTCTCCAGCTTTGATTGCAAGTTAGATTTCTCAAGCGTTCGATCATCCTCAAGTGACACCTAAATGCATAAAACCTTTATGTAGCATCTTATACGAACAAGAACAAATATAACACGAATTAAAAAATATACTAAGAAAAAAAAAAAAGTCAGATTTCCCAAAACATCTCATCTTCTGGATTAAGAGAGATACAGAATGCAAAAAGCTAATTTGCTGGACCAGACAGAGCAGGCTTATGTACTGGAACTGAACGTCAAATATTCCCCTCATTCCAATCAGATTTTGTCTGTTTTAGCACAAAGTAATCAGAAGTAAGAATCTGGGACCAGATAACACGCTGATATACGCACATGACGTGCACAGATTGGCTGTGTGTTACTAAAGTGACTTCCGCATCTGAATGCATCAGATACTACATTCCAATGCAGAGGTCACTCTCTGCCGGCGTACTGGCCGATACAGTCCTGCATTCCGTACATGGGAACATTTAAGTCAGGGTTCTGGATGCAGAAATCCCATACGCGTGAGGTGAGTGCACTGAATCTCAGATACCACACGTTAGCCTCCGTTGCAGTGGCCAGCATACAGAATCTATTTTTAACTAGTCAAAGGGCCATCAAAATGACAGGGGAATTCCCCATTCATGTCTCTCTAGCCTTACAGTGTAGGCCATCATGTGTCACCATTTCCCCCAGTAGCCCCCCCATCATGTGCCTGCAGCCTCCCCAGTAGCCCCCCTATTGTGTGTCTGCAGTCTCCCCCCACCCCCATCATGTGTCTGCA
>WWET01000067.1:1202083-1214361 GCA_011038615.1 Limnodynastes dumerilii | reverse complement strand
TCTCCCCAGTAGCCCCCCCCATCATGTGTATCCAACCTCCTCGTATTCCCATCATGACTCTCCAGCTTACCAAATCTCCAGCTGCCAGTCTGTACTGATCACTCACTGATCTGGAAATGGGTGGAGTGGAGGGAGGAAGTGATGTCATCTAGAAATCAGTCTATTCCTGGATTATAAAATGTCCAAGAATAGAGTGATTTCAAGATGGCTTCACTCCACACATTTCCGGATTGATGGCAAAAGTGATGCCATCTTGAGACCGACTGCTATATTCCCAGACAATGTACAGCACGGGAATGTCAGTCCTCCGGACTACGGTCTCAGCCGGCGGCAGCAGATCCCTTCTCTGTTACCTAGCAAGAGATCAGATGCTGCTATGTAGCAGAGGAGGAACCCACCCCCTTGCATGAGGCTCTGTGGAGAATCAGCAGAGAAGGCAAGTGTGTCGTTCTGCTCCCAACCAATGGGCAGTAGCGTCACAACAGTATATATATATATAGTGGCCCCTGATCCTATGAGAGTATTAGCCAAACACAAACAACCCTTCTACCATAAGCCAAATCCAACACGAGAGCGGCTCAATGCATTCTTTCACACATCTCTATAGGACATGAGGACTAAGCAATGTACACTTTGTGCAGATATGTTCCCGGAAGCACCTGCCCGGCGTCCTGCCATCCACACACCTGCTTTTCTAACACCGTGTTCCTCTCTGTTTCTGCGCTCTGTACCATTTTCTTCATGTATTCCAGCTGCTTTTCCAAAAGCTTGCATCGCGATTCCGCTGCTGACAACTGTCTAGAGAGATCTGATCAGGGACAAACACAGATTATAAGCTCCGCTCTCTATATAGGATAAACATACGGACAAGTGATCCAATACCAGACCCTCCAACATGACCCATTCCATTAGGTACAAAAAAACTCTACTCCTGAGCTTTCAACTGTCAGTTACTATGGTAACCATCTTTGTTGAAGAGAACCATTTCAAGCATCAGTTAATTTATTAAAACCAGGTGAGTGACAGCTGGAAGCTCAGGAGCGGAGTATTCTGTACCTAATGCAAGGGGTCATGTTGGAGGGTCTGCAGGATGCAGAAGTAGCAAACACATGGGAGAATGATGCTAAAACCTGCAACTGATAATGTTTCATGTGTTTATATCTCCCAAAGCTTGCAATTTTTTCAATACAATTTTTATACAACTGGCACTTTTATGGGTATGGTGTCATTGCCAATTCAGATGCTATCAAAGACCAGAGGCTGCGTTAATTAAACTATGGAAAAGGAAAAGTAGAGAGGTTGTTCATTGCAACCAATCAGATTCTAGCTCTCACTTTCCTTTTACATCTGCCTATTACAGCTAGAATCTGATTGGTTGCTCTGGGCAACATCTCCACAGGTTAGGAAATATAGCCCCAGATGTATGTTTGCAAACAAAGATATAGGAAGCGGAGGACGTCCGAGTAATACCTGTGCTCTGCCTTGTGGTGTCCGCCTTGGTGTGATCTGCGGATTGCGTTTGTTTGTCTAGGCGCTGTTTATACTCCCGCGTTTCCCTTGACAGATGTCGGATGTTATTCTCAGCGCTTAAACGTTCCAATTCAAGCTGGCGGATCTTTTCTTGAAGGTTTTTTAAAGCGGAGAAAATAGCTGTATTTAAAGATAAATTTAAAAAAAAAGGATATTCAGAGAAACGGTCAAAAGGAGACTACTAAATGCACAGCAGAGGGGAGCAACGCTGGCTTTCTTAACGCTACCGATGGCATCACATCAAGATGCTGCTCATTTCAGCGCTGGACGGAATGCAGTCAGTAGATGTAAGATCACACAGGCCAGGTTCTTGTTTGACAGGCGCTGCACACATGGCACTCTGGCTTCACGCTCCTCATTGTAAACAGTAGACATGCCGGCAGCGCTCACAGATGGGCAGTTCTGTGATCAGCCAGAGCCCTTACAGCGACTTCTGGCTGATCGAATGTCAAATGCTAACCCTTAACCCTACTTCATAACCCTAGCCTGGGGAGCAGAGAGCAGATGGTTGCACACAGGGGTAGCAGCACGGGCACAGCTGCTGAGATTAAACTTTCGTCAGTGTGTCCGTTCAAAATATTTTTTCACAATCTTATCTTAGCTCACATTCTGCTGCCGGCGGCAACAACAAACCACCCCTTCCACATGACCCTTAACCCCAAAACGGTGAAGGAATTGACCGAGCCTGGCTGCTATGGTCACCATGTTTATCTACGCAGAGCTTAAAGGAGGATGAACACTTCATAAACCGGAAGGCAGAATAAAACCCAGCCAACCATGGATCTCTAACGACCAAAAGAGCATTTTATTATTCTGTGCCATATGACATCAACCAGTTTATGAGGAGCTTTAGATTTCTGTTTTAGGTTGAGTTTAACCATCCTTGACATGAACTCTTATAACCAATGAATTTAAAAAAAGGATAAAGGTTTGGACCCAATATGTAAATTATAAACTTGTTTTTGCTAAGACACTTTCTGTTGAGGTCTCCAGGGATTCAGGCAGATGTAGAAGTGTTGCCTGGAGACTGTGCGATACAGTGCGAGAAGACGCCAAGCCGGGACGCTCTAAATGCTGAAACCATCAAAATAGCTCCTGGCTGATGCATGGACCCTTAAAGCACAAGCAAATACAGAGAGACGGCTTCCAACCCACATTTCTATGTTACTGTTGTAGTATTTGGACAGTCATAGAGAATAAAAAAAAATGCAAGGCAGATTTCATCCATAGCAGTGCAGACACCCTCTGCAATAACCTCCCTTCCATTAAGACTATCCTCTACTCCTCAAACTTTCAAGCGATCCCTTAAAACTCACCTCTTCAGACAAGATTACCAACCTGCACAACCTACTTTCTCACACTCGTCTACCCTATTTACAACTAGTTTGCTATCCAGTTGTCTCTTTTGTTACACAATTGCCACAAACTAGAACAATTTTTCTTTCCACACAAAAATTCCCCTCAGTCCTGGTAGTTACACTGCTGTGTGACTGATCATATAGAGCACTGAGCACTTACCATACACCCTGTCTCTCTCCATAGTAATATCCCCTCAGTCCTGCAATCCTGGAAGTAGCACTGCTGTGTGACTGATCATACAGAGCACTGAGCACTGTTACCATACACCCTGTCTCTCTCCATTTCATGATATTTAGCACTTTCCTTTACGTATCAGTCGCTAATGTCCTGTAAAGTGTAAGCACACGGCCAGCATCCACATACCCACCAAGTCTTGTCATAATGACTGTTTAAATTGTAAAGCACTATGTAATCTGATGGCGCTATATAAAAACCTATCAATCCGTACCAAACCGTCACAATTGCCTACAAATACAAGACGCGAGTCAAGACGTATCAGTTTCAATAAACAGACTGATCGTTACACAGCATGAATATCCCAAGAACAAAGCTCATTCATTATTAAATTAAGACTATCAGTATCCAGCCTCTGAAATTATTTACACCGTTAAAGTGAATGCATTAAGGGACAGCTACGGCTTAATAAATTTAATAAACTATGAACGAGTTTAGCATCATTATCAGCATAATTGGCTGTATTTTCTCAACCAGTTAAGGTTGCTTCATTTTATCGCCACCATTAAAGGACTATGTTGTACTAGCACAACCTCTGCACTGCGGAATTCGGTAGCAACTTAAGAAGATACAACTTGTTTTTTATTTAACTTGTAATGACATTGGTCCAGATTCACAATCACATAGTTTTTTTCTTATGTATGTTGTTTTAAGAATTAAGATTCCACGCATGCAAAGTAACTACGTAACTGTGAATCCAGACCATTAACTATGTAGAATGAAATTAAAGATGCCTCCTAAGCGATATATTCCCTCTTTAGAACATAGTAACCATAAAAGAATGTGTCCAGTATACTACTATATGTAATTTACAGTTTTTTTGTTAGATATTGGGGCTGACTCAGCGTTTGGGAGTAAGGGTAAAAAGGGTACAAGCGTACAGCTCGGCTAAACCATTTTTCAAAGTGAGGGGTGATAATGAATTTAAAATATTTTGCATGCAGGGAAAATAGTTTACTTTTACACATAGATCACAAATACGGCATAGATTTACGTTTATTCTATAAAATAGAGTTGAGCTGAGAAACTTCACCACTTAATTCTAATTTCACAATTTAAAATTGCCTCCCCTGGCAATTAAACATGGTATAGCTCAGATCTACACTTGCACTTAAAAAAACCAGTGTAAGGGCAACCCTGAATCAGCCCCTATTTCTAGAAGAAGGATTTTTGCAGTCATATTGAAGAGGGGGACACAATTTACTCAAAATAGAACTTTGGACGGCCATAAGCCAATCTGTAGGCAATCACAAACACGAGCATCTCTACTGACAAACTGAACACGGATGGAACCATTTCCCCTGTAAAGGATAAGAAAGTCAGTAGCCCACGGGCACTATGTTTATTTTATTGCACTAGATGCTCCTTCATGTCTGACATAAGTATGTATTTTTTATTTTTTTGTTATTGGAACACATTTGAATTGGGGATTGCTGGGCCCTTGTGATATAGAAATTGTTTCCACATAGTTGAGGGCCTGCAGCTTTTGAAGAGGATTGAAGACAGTGAATCGGATTCAGAAACTGAAAATGAGAGGAAAGTTACTCCTGGGCTAAACCATGGTGATTGCAGGGGAGTCATATTTCATCTGTTGCAAACAGTATTAGTGATGAGAGGTGATGTTTCCTATCTCAAGTGTAAATAACAGTGTGATAGTAAAGCTGGTCAGTATCTGTGTGCAGTAAGCAATTCAAAGATATATTCCTGCATGCAAAGTATACAATTACCTTGACTCTTCCTGAAATCAACATGGTTTTGCCCAGGTGTAACTTTCCTCTCAATTTCAAGCTCCTTCTTAAGTCTGAATCCGGCCCAGTGTCTTCAGCGGTCCCTTGTGAGAAATGGACTCAACTGAGCCTTGCGGCAGAGGAGGGTCTGAAGACCCTTTCCCTCTATAACACTATTGGGCTCCTGGAGAATAAGAATAAAGGGGGCAATCCTGGCTTCAAAATGTAATCTTAATATTCCTCTTGGGTAAATTAGACACTTCCCAAAGTGGAAACCGTCTAGTACTACATAACACCTATGAGTCAAAGACCCAAGTCCCCCAACACCATTTTTATTTGTTTTTTACACAGCAAGACTGTAGCACACACTTCTAGCCTCAATAATACATAAAAGAACACAATGCCAGATAGGCAAGACAAACATATACACAGAATATTACCTCTGCTGTTGCTCTCTGGATAGGCAAGAATCCTTGACTCTTCCTGAAATCAACATGGTTTTGCCCAGGTGTAACTTTCCTCTTAATTTCAAGCTCCTTCTTAAGTCTGAATCAGGTCCAGTGTCTTCAGCGGTCCCTTGGGAGAAATGGACCCAACTGAGCCTTGCGGCAGAGGAGGGCCTGAAAACCCTTTCCCTCTATAACACTATTGGGCTCCTGGTGAATAAGACTAAAGGGGGCAATCCTGGCTTCAAAATGTAATCTTAATATTCCTTTACCCCTCTTGGGTAAATTAGACAATTCCCAAAGTGGAAAGCGTCCAGTATTACATAACACCTATGAGTCAAAGACCCAAGTCCCCAACACCATTTTTATTTATTTTTTACACTGCAAGACTGTAGCACACACTTCTAGCTTCAATAGTACATAAAGGAACGCAGTGCCAGATAGGAAAGACAGACATATACACAGAATATTACCTCTGCTGTTGCTCTCTGGATAGGCAAGAATTGGTCTGCCAGGAGAACGTGGTACATCAGAGTTAATGAAAGGGTTTCCACTAGGGTAAGGGTGGTAAGATGAAGTGAGAGCTTCTTTAGACGTTAGTCCTTTAGAGGTTCTAGAGGATGAACTGTGCAACTGAATCAGTGAGAAAAAATAAACAAAAGAGTTATACAGGACGCTGGAACCTTTAAGTCACTAATAAATGATGACCAAAAAATAAAAAAGGTGCACAAGGTGTTGGCTGTGTGCCCCACACCGTAGAACTTATAACAATTATTCAGCAAGAGAAATGTGGGATCTAAATAGGATACGCAAGTATATTATTCTAAAGACCAATAAGTATCATTGGGCAGCCATAAAGTGGCTCACATTGGTTAGTAATGGAGTACCATTAACATCTGCTATAATCATGGTTGATGTCGAAGATACAATGCAATGACCTGTAAAATAAGAAACCAGTGAAGGGAGCAAATTCATAAAACATGGGAGGGTAGAACATGACTGAGACCCACTGAAAAATGTGCTATGGAATAACTCACAGGCATTCCAACAAACAGCCATGAACTTAGCTCACACAAAATTCACTCAGAATAAACCTGCAGACACCCAGAAGGCAGTTTACAGAGAATAATTTGCCCAATGTATGTTTTCTGGACATGCACAACACCACTTGGATAAGGGACTTCTCACTCAGCCTCTATGTTGCTTACCTGCACTGCAGACATAGACCACTTTATAGTTGATGTGGAACTACAATTCCCAGCATGCCTCGACAGCACAGACATAGCTGATACTTGGCAATGCATGATGGGACTTGTAGTTTCACAATACCTGCAGTTCCACACTATCTTTGCTGCACACATTAGCAAGCACAACCACCATCCACGCTCCAGTTATTGTAGCAAAACAACCCTAGAAAACTTTAGCATGTTTAAAGTCCCTATAGCAATGCCTTCATAGGTCATTTACATATGCGTTGTTTCAATGCAATGAAGTTTGGTGAGCTCACCATTCTGGGCTGAAAGGCAGTCGATGCCATCTTTCTTCCGGGCAGCTGTATCAGTCTCAGGGACAACCGAGGTCCCGCCCACTCCACAGGTGCCCTGAGAACGAGGGTCGCTCCCAGTCTACGTCACACACTGACTGACGAACGCTCAGACCAACCACAGCGCAGAGAGCTGACAAGGGGCGGGGCTTTATAGAGCGCCACAAAAACAAGCTGTGTTTTCTGTGCAGACCGGAAGCCGTAAAAAAAAAGTCAGTGTCCCTTTCGTGACGCGCAGCTACAAGCAACCTATCGCCGTCCCCTTATGGTGTAGGCGTTTCTGCTCGTAACGTAAACCCGTCCCTATGTCGGTTATCCCCGTACTCGGCTCTAGCCTCTACCCGCTTCCTACGGCTTGGCCGGTTCTGACCAATGAGAATTACGGCTTGGTGACCACGCCCCGTCGCTCTCATTGGACAGCATAGTCAGCCTATAGTGCCAGCAGGTGCGGTTTGCGCGAGCTCGCTGATTGGAGGGGAGGATGGACCCTGCATCCTCATTGGATAGGGGAATTTAAACGGATGTTTACCGCTTTCCGTAGGCGGTCACTGATTGGCTAGTTGGGCCCTTCCTTTGTGACGAGGCGAGGTCGTCAGTATCCGGTTACAGTTTTGTCGAGGTTTACCTCCTGCTCTTATTATAATAACATTTCCCTGTATCGGTCGCTACGGGGAAGGCAGCTGAGAAGACGCAACGGAGCGCTAAGCTGAACTGAACGGAAAGCTCCTGCGAACGATTCTCTACGACTGCTTCGCTCTGTCATCCGGGACCTCCGTGGGCGGATTGTGCAACGCGAGCGAGTAGCAGAACAGACGGCCGGCGCCAGACACAAGAAGCCCCCTGCGCGTTTAAAGGGACAGGGCCCCCCTGTGTCTCTCCCCTCCCCCACCCGGGCCCCTGACTGACTTCTTGCCGCCGGCGGAGAATGGCCTCGGCTCTGTATGCCTGCACCAAGTGTAACCAGCGCTATCCCTTCGAGGAGCTCTCCCAGGGCCAGCAACTGTGCAAGGTCCGTCAAGCCTAGTGTGCTAGTACCCCTCATGGTCTTATCTGCCCCCCACCCGCTCCCCCAGTGGCCTTCATATGCTCGGCTTAGAGGTCACATTGGGTTAGGCCGCCTGGGCTTCTGCGTAGGGGCACCGTTTATTAGATGGGCATGCTGATGTTTTCTGAGCAAGGCCTGGCGATGCTATGGCACCCTAGGTGCTGTGCAACTACAATTCCCAGCATGCCCTCACAACATAGGTGTCAAGGAATGCTGGCATTTGTGGTTTCACAACTCAGCTTGGCCAGGTCTGCCATAGGTGGTGCTGATAGAAGGGGCCCCATACATGCTACAGAGCTGGCACAGATTTATCAGTTACCCTTTATATGTGACCAGTCCCACCATCATACTTGCTAAACTGCCGCTTTGCCAAGTGATTTTTTTGGGATCTTCTACTTCCAAGTGATTTTATTGGGATCTTCTACTGCATCTACTTTCTTCCCTCCTCTTCTTTTTTTTTTATCAATAGACAGTTTAAGAGAAGACCAGGTCTGCTAGAATCCTGATCTAATTCCATAGATACCCAATCTTACACATTCCACATAAAATGGCATGTGTAGACCTATTTAGTAGTCGCATGTAGAATAGGGGGCATCAACAGCTCACACCAATGCTAATGGCAGTATGTTAGCTCCAGTGAGCTAATGTATCTGTATGGATCTAATATTGGGTATTGAATTGTATTTGCTTCACATTGTTTAATGTTGCCCTACCATCTGTAAAAATGCTTTAATACCCCTGCAGTTATGGCTGTACATCTAAGCATGGCTACATCTGGTAAAGGCTTTCGTCTATGCCATTGGTGGTTGTCTTGCTATTGTTAAGGGACTATACATTATCTCTTATCTATTAGTCTTGGTAATGAATTTAAACATTACTTCTACTCATACACATGTATAATACCAAAACAAGTGACATTTAAAGAAAGCGTAACAAGTTATAATGGAGTAAAGACCATCATTTGCCCTTCACTGACCCATACAGTGCACATGGCAATGGAAATATGAACCAAAACCCTAGATCAGTACAGAAGTTATAGTGTGTAAGCTGTGTGCCCAATGTTTCCCTGTTATAGCAGGATATTATTTGAGGAACGGAATACAAATGAGGTGCCAACTACTCAGGACACAGCCACCTGGGTGTTAACCAGTGGAAATCACAGTGACCTATTTGGCTTGAGATGCTAAGTTAACATTGGATGGTATTTGCAAGTAAAATAGTAAAGCAATATGTCAGCATTAGTCGCTTCTGTGTTTATTATTGTTAGCTAGACTATGTGACTGATATAATCTTCTACTTATAACCTTTAACAATCTAATAATTTATATATCCAATAATATATTAATACAAGATCTTGTGGTTTTATTTGTTGCATAGCTGAAAACTAGTAAATGTGTTTTCTAGTTTACTTTGAAGATCGTGATAAAGTTCTACTACCACCGTTTTGTGTTGTAATGATCACAGTTTTTTTTGTTTCTGAAGTTATGCCGCAATTAAATGCAGTTGATAAAATTAAAGGATTCTAATAATGGCTGTTACTTTGCTCTTTTTACAGGACTGCCGCNTGCACATCCTATTGTAAAGTGCACGTATTGCAGATCAGAATTTCAACAAGAAAGGTATGTGACCACCATGTTCATTGTTACAAGATGTCCAGGATCCCAAAATGTTATTTTCTGCTGCTATGTTTGAGTTGCTGATCTCCAAATCCTATGTTTTATAAGTGGTTTTAATTATGTCATTCATTTATTCAGTAGATATTCATTTATACGTTCAAGCCGTATTATCACCTACTAGCTAATAATGTTTGCCTGGATCCGTACTCCCGAACAGCTGTTATCTAGACAAACCGTTTGTGTAAATCAGCTGTTTTTAGACACTGGGCTACACAGTGGAAAGCTGCATGTAACAAAGTTGGTACCGTACATGGGGCAGGCCAGACCTCTGCATACTTTATACTCACGTTGGGCTAGCATTCATATTTAAGTTGTACAATAAGGTTTGGGTATATCCCTTGCGTATGATTATCTTGTCCACATGTTTAAACTTATGTGCGGACATGATAAGTTAGGGTACTGGACACGTATGGAACTTACTAGGTGCTGAACGTACGGTACCTTGCAGTAGTAAAGCTGTGTCCAGCCTGTTGTCTAGGGCTGTAGCCACATAATAAACCAGGATTGGCACTTCACTGTAGCAGTGCACTTCTCTGAATTTGGCCACAATACTGTTTGAAATTACTATAGTAATCCTAGCGTTTAAAGAATCGGACGGAACTTTGGGCTGAGCTTCCCTTCCGCCCTTTCCCGGGTGGGGGGAAGCATGTAAAGTGTACATTGTGAGAGGGGGCTCCCACACTGTAGCGGATCAGCGGTCGTACGACCGGGGATCCGCCCATCGCATTTAAGGCAGGCTTATGGTAGTGTAAGCTGCCATAAAGCCCGCACGACAGATGGGAGTGACAGGGGGTGTGCACTCCCCTCTCTCGCGTAATTTTAGACCCCCGCGTGCACGTAAAACATGCGGGGGTCTGAATCCGGTCCCTGGTGTGTAATATGTTGTTTTTTGCATGCCTCTCTTCATGTTTTGATAGTGATTTGTTTATAATTATTTTTTTTTCTGTTTCTCTAGTAAAACAAACACAATATGCAAGAAATGTGCCCAAAATGTTAAGCAGTTTGGAACGGTAAGCACAGCAAATTAAGTCAATAAGGCTGATCCAGAGCTAAGAGTAATTGCACCATAATAGGCAAATCTGGACACAGACAAAACATGTTTCAATGTGGGGGGTGCAAATTAGTTACTTTTTGCATGCACAGAATTGTTCGTTGATTCTGCTTATTGCACACATGTGTAACAGTTGTAGTTAGGGTTGAGCTACACAACACCAGCCTCCAGTCATTCTGCTTGTTTGTTTGACATTTGCCACCCTCCTGCAATTCAACATGGTTTCTCCAAGGTGCAGATTTGTTCCTTTTTTTTTTTTTTTGCTTTTGCTATTAGTTAAAAATCAGCCCTAATGTCTGTCTCCTGCATGTTTGGTTGTAGGAAGTGCATCTTTTGTGATTATAACCTCCTGCATACAGATGTTTAACTCCTTCTACCCTGGTCTTTCTCTGCAGCCCAAGCCTTGTCAGTACTGTAACATCATAGCCGCATTCATTGGCACAAAGTGTCAGCGTTGTACTAACTCAGAGAAGAAGTACGGACCTCCTCAGACCTGTGAGCAGTGTAAACAACAGTGCGCTTTCGATCGGAAGGAGGAAGGGAGGAGAAAGGTGACCAGTGATGCTCCAGTGATATATTGTTAATCAGTTGTCAGTATCCAATGAACAGTCTGCAATATGATGTTGATCCCCTCTTGTGTGTAGGTTGATGGGAAGCTGCTGTGCTGGCTTTGCACGCTGTCCTACAAGCGGGTCCTACAGAAGACTAAGGAGCAGAGGAAAAGTTTGGGTTCTTCCCATTCCAACTCCTCTTCCACCTCTCTTGCTGAGAAAGACCAACATCATTCCAAACACCACCATCATCACCACCACCACCATCACCACAGACATGGCAGCAGTCATCACAAGTAAATTCATTTCTTTAAATAACCACGTTCTTACTGTTAGACTTTTAACTAATTGGCAACTGCCTGTTTGCTAAGGGAATGTGTGCATGGGCTTTAACGTCTCCTATACACAGCAGGTGTCTGACAGACGTGCACAGGAATCAGGGTGGAATGATGGTACAAGAGCAAACACCGCTGGTTGTGTGCACTGGTTTGCTTAGGGATTGTGTAATCTTATGTCATTCTCACTTGTTGCTTTGCTCAGTTTAGAGAAATAATTATTGCTTGTTTGGGCTGATTTCGGCTGGGTCAGTTGGCAACCTGGTTTGTTTTTTTTTCTCCTATAACGTAAGCTCCCAGGCAGCGTGGGGATGCAGTTACTGTTCCAGACAGCCATATTTTGACCATGATACAGCTGCCATTCAGCTGGCGGTTGTATTATTGTTTGAAGCAAACTGAAAATAAAAAATATTGCTATTAAGAAGAGGAATCTATTTCCCTTTTACCAATAGCTATAGCCTGTGGTGGGTAATGTGTTAGGCTGTGGGGCTTGGAGGGTTAAGGCTTAAGAAAGGGAAGGTTAGACTGTGGGGCTTGGAGGGTTAGGGTTAAAGAAGGGGAAGGTAATGGTTAGGTGGCAGGGAGGGTTAAGGTTAGGCTGCGTGGTATGGAGGGTTAGGGTGCGGGAAACAGGTTTATGGATTATGGTTAGATTAAAACACTTTCGGTGAATGACTCCGCAATTCCAAAAGTTGCCTCACTGCTTCTATCTACAATGCAGGCTGCTGACATTCTACATTCAGCTACCATGCAATGGTCTTTCAGGGAGGAGGGGGGGGGG
>WWET01000067.1:1187157-1200214 GCA_011038615.1 Limnodynastes dumerilii | reverse complement strand
GAGAACCACGATGAAACACCTTTTACTACGGCAGGACGGGACTCTGGAATTATAATCTTTCTGGAGCACTTGTGAATACCATCGTGGAAAGGATTATTATTTGGGGACCATACTACATCTGAGTGCGTGCTGGAACTATCTTCTATATTGTACTCGTCATTGGACAGAATTTAGAGACTTTTCCTAAGTCTGCATTATCTGGATTCTCTTGTTCATTTAAACACCCTCTGCTGCTTTCTTCTCCCTTTGTAAGTGTGAACAATTTGGAATGTAGAGCTATAATATAGAATACTATATATTTGTAATATTTTGTAATAGCATTGTTTTGAATACAGATGTGTTAGTGAATTTTATGTTTAGTTCGTCCACTGTTATCCTTGTGTTGCCCCTGTAGATTAGCTGTTAATCTAGATACATTAAATAATACTGATGCTTCTTTTGCAGTCATAAGTCTACTGCCACAATTCAGAATGAGACTCCAAAGAAAAAGCCCAAATTGGAAACAAAGCCATCAAATGGAGACAGGTGAGTTTCACTGATAGCGAATCCTCTCCAAATACTTCCCCTGCTGAGCAGATTATCTTAATGACCAAACAGATTAACGCAAAGAAAAGAAAAGTTGTAACTCAACATCCTTTCTTTTTGAGATCTATCCCGCATCCCAAATTAGCAGACCAGGCCTATCCTCCTAACGTGCACCCACACAATTACCCCAAAACATCGACCCTTCTACTGACATAACCCTTCCATGCAATTATAGCCCTGCCTGATTCAGAGTTTGGAAATAAGAGAGGATAGTTACACCTGGGCAAAACCATGTTGATTTGAGGGGGTGTCAAATTTCATCTGTTGCAAATAGTATTAGAGTTAAAAAGGTGATGTTTCCCAGCCCAAGTCTAAATAACAGTGTAATAGTAACAGAGGTCAGTATCTATGTGCAGTAAGCAAAGTATTCTCCCTGCATACACACAAATAAATAAATTTGACTTCTTTTGAAATCAACATCGTTTTGCCCAGGTGTAACTTTACTCTCATATTTTCAAACACTGAATCGGGTCCTATATCACTAAATCGGATTGGGAATCAGCAGCCTTGTTAAAGGTTGATCTTTGTAATGCACTGTAAAGGCATCAGCCTTTCTTCTATATCCTTGTTTTATGAGCGGATCTTCAATTTCCAAAACAAAGCTGGTCAGAGCTTCCTTCTCCCCCTCCGGTTTAGAGAGAAGAATTTTAGGCCCTAATCTCAAACAAATCCCCCATAATCTGTACATCATTTGAAAAGCTTTATGCCACCTCTTCCTTCTTTTCAATGGGAGAAATGAACCAAAATATTTTTCATACTTCTGCATTTGTGTTTTTTTTTAATGCTTCTTACAAGATGTGTATGATTTGGTACTACAATAAATGTTCAACTTCCAGCACTTATTATTTTAGTAGTTCCATCAATCAGTCCACAGACAGCAGCGGTACAGACAACTTTGTCTTAATCAGTCAGCTGAAAGAGGAAGTGATGTCTCTGAAGCGTCTCTTGCAGCAGCGAGATCAGACTATTTTGGAGAAAGATAAAAAGGTGCGTTCCTTCCCGCTCCGCCTCGTCCAGCTTTATTTTATTTATTTTTTTTATACAAATTTATTTGTATCTTGTGAAATTGGAGAAATGGATTGAAATTGAAGTCTCTGGGCCCGATTCAATTGCCGGCGAAGTTTTCAAAAAGTTTGCGTCGGAAATTGAAGTCTAAGTGTTCAGTGGGAAATGGCTATATCCAGTTATTAATAGATGTTGGCATTTGTCCTTAGCTGACGGAGTTGAAAGCGGACTTCCAATACCAGGAGAATAATCTGAGAACGAAGATGAATGGCATGGAAAAGGCCCACAAAGAGTCTGTGGAACAGTTGCAGGTAAGACTAGACTCAGTCCTTGTTGCTTACCATCTGCGGTAGACAATATCGTACACGGGGTTACATACAGTGGCGTAAGTACCATGGGAGCGGGTGGTGTTGAGTAGATGGGGAAACAGTGTTCTCCCCAGGGCATTTTAGCCGGGTGCTCCACCCGGCAATTTTAGCTTACCACCCGGCCAGACCTGACCAAAACTTTGATTGTGATCTCCAGCTTTCAGTCTTGGTTGTGCTCCAATGGACTGTAAAGGCTTAGTTCCCAGTAGTGCAGCACCAGCGAGGCGTTTCGCAGTGGCAACATATGTCTGGATCCCGTCAAGTATTATTATTGCAAAGTATTACACTGCTCCCACCCAGCTGCTATTTAATACCACCCGATTGGCAACATTTTCTGGGGTGAACACTGGGGAAATCGTGGCAGCTGACCTCAGAGTTGTCAGTGACCGCACACAATCCGGGTGGGAGGGTTTGACATAACCCAAAGTCCTCCCACCCGTTCGCACTGTGTTCCCGCCTCCTTGCCATGGGCTTGAGTTATTTCCAACACCGTTTTCTGTGGCTTTTATTAACATAGATGGAACAGGAGGTGACTTCAGTATACTTCCTCTTGATTTGCATTCAGGATACATACAGAGACTGCTGAAACCTTTGGCATGTTTTATTGTTCCTAAAACGTTTAACATCAGCTGCACTTATGTACTTGCAGGTTTGCTTTTATTTGTGGTTTTTAGTTCACGTTTGATCCATGGTGTTGAGTTTATGCATTTCTATAGGAATTTGTATGACTCTAGTTGGTCAGTTCAGTTAGTTTGTATATCCGTTTTTCTAGCTGTATAGTTTATGTATCCTGAGTCGCTAAACATTTTTGGCACTTTTCTTCCCCGTTGTTCATTGTTCTTAACATTTGATAAATGCATGTCTTCTGCTATTTTGGGTGAAAGCTCGTAAAAGCCTTAGAAGTGAAACGCGTGTTGGCGTTTTCTCTTTGCTACCGCTGCCTAAATTATTATATAAGTCATATGCGGAACTTCAATTGACTTTAGAATCTTGATCCTTTTAAGAATTTACAATGCTGCGCTAGACTTAATTGTGTTCGCAAGCTACCAGGGTACCCGCATTAGCTAAGCTTAGTGCAGTGTATAGATCTTGATTAAAGGCCATCTGTCTGGAGAGACTAGAGATTAGGGAGATCTCCTTGTAATTTGGACTAGACATTAGCCTTCGTATTTTAGTGTGTTCACAAGAATTTGCTATTCTATATGAAAGTCACAATTGATATCTAAGGGTCTGATTCACGCTTAAGAACCTAATGTTTTCTTAAATATACGCAATTAGTAGCGAGGCCACTCACTCGGCGCGTTCCTGATTTTCAGGTTCTTAAGCGCCTTATGAATGCCGCCTGGATACCTTATCTTTAGGTTCTTAGTGGTGTGCGTAGGGCAGATAATTAAGAACGTTTCTGCGAAACCACGCCCAGATTTGCTCATATAAATGCCTCCCTCCACCCAGTCTTTTTATCTTTGTACCTAATGATTTCCGGCGCGCCTCTTGTCAAAAAATGCGGGAGCGTATTCTGCTCCGCCCATATTATATATAAGTCTGTGTCTGGTCCCTTGTCTTTAACACTACTATCTAACGGGAGATCTCTATTTAATAGACCCATACTGTTGTGTTACATCACACCACAAGAAAGGTTGGTGCATTAGGGTTTGGTCCTATAAATGGGGTAGATCCAGAAGTAAGCACGCTAGCCGCTGACGTAAAAACGCTGTTTTGTATGTACTGCGTGCGGCAGATTTTACGCCACGTAACTGAACGTACGTATCATCAACGTAACTACGAACAAGGGAGCATGACAGGCCTTTAAATCATACAGTATGGGCCAGGTTAGGCAGTTACGTATGTGCAGCCTGTACGTCCGTCCGTAATTACACATTGAAAAGTTAAGGTAGGGTTTGGCAAGCGTAAAAACGGCAAAAGTATGAGCGAGGGGAGTGCCTAGAAAATACGCTACGTCTCGAAACGTAGCTCTGGATCAGGCGTGTGTGTGTGTGTGTGTGTGTGTGTGTGTGTGTGTGTGTGTGTGTGTGTGTGTATGACTGTGCATCCTCCAGTGTTTGCTAACTTTCCTTTATTGTTCTCCCTTTCTCCTCTATAGGGCAAGAACAGAGAGCTGCTGAAACAGGTCGCGGCTTTGTCAAAGGGTAAAAAGTTTGATAAAAGTGGCAGCATCCTGACCTCCCCTTGAGGAACAGTTTAATGGATGGACACAGTGTTGTTCTGTGAAGCCCTTAAAAATGTATCTGGTGACAAGGGAATCCTATCTTTTATGACATGTTTTATAGTTTAGTACTGGACTTTCTTTTTTTTTTTTTTTACTTTTAAACTTTTCAGACAAACCAACTTCAACTGGCTTGAAGACACAGGAGATAAGGAATCACTACAATAGCCTCCTATACAAGAGCGCGTAAGGCAATAATGTGTCAGGAAATTCCCATCAGCAGCTGACCCTGTTTTATTAAGATGCTCACATTTTACTGAGCGCTTTGCATCCTATATATATATATATTCTAGCTGTTTTTAGAGATTAGGTATTTGAAGTGTTCTGTTTTATTCATATGGCAGGATTAATGCTGGTGCTTGAAGCCTTCTTCTGTTGATGAGACAATAGTTAGAAGTTAGAAACACAGCGACGCCGTCAATGATTTCAGAGAAAGACGGAATCTGTGACTCACAAACTAAGGCCCGGATTCACAGTTACGTGGCTTTCATCTTAACGTACGTTGTTCTAAGAATTGAGCTGCTACGCATGCATGGTAGCTTATTTACGCTATCTGCGTACCGTTTCTGGACGTAGATTGTGTAAGTGCGGTCTAAAGACACAAATGATACGTAGATAGCGTCATGCGCATAAGACTAAAACTGCGTAACTGTGAATCCGGACCTTAGTTTGTAACTTCTCGCTCTGGTCGGTGTCTTCAGGAAAACGGAAGGTGTGCTTTTGTAAAGTATGTCGTGGATTTTTACTTGCAAGTGCCTTTGGTGTATCTCTTAATTTATAGGGGTGCGGAGGGAGCGTTGTACATAATGTATGTATGAAAATCACCTTTTATTTGGTTTTTATTTGTACAGAGAAGGTTTATTTAGACACGAGTGTGTCACACGCATATTTAATCTCTTGTGCCAAAGGGCTCCTGTCGCTTGAGTGGCCCCTTTCATAGGAGAATAGGGTTAGGCCTAGCTGACGGACTGGATGGTTTGGCTTTTTTCTGGGTGCCCTATACAGTGTTTTTGGATATTTGTTTTTGTGGCTTGTTTCCTCTCGCTCTCAAGTATTCGGTTTTGTTTTGGAGTATTAAAAAAAATAAAAATTATTATAACTTTTTTATTTTAAGTTTAAGCCTTTAATTCATATGTTCTTAGAACATTGTAAGACTTATGTAGAAATTAATTGATCTTAGAGAGCTGCCGTTTGCTTAATGAAGGAACCATGGACCATGCAGATTAGAACTTTCGACAGAGTGCTTCGGAATTTGTAGTATGGTTATGATGATGCGCCTGGCGTTATACTGTCAACTATATCACCTTTGAAATTGTGATTAATGGAACGGCAACAACTTCACTAATGAGCATTACCTGTGCCTCTTACCATGTTACAATCCATAATGAACACCCCTACACTGCTAGCGGTATCTGACCACTGGGTTTGGGAGACGTTGTTGTGCAGTAGATGTTACCTCATGATTTAAAGGGTCAGAATAGTTTAAGTAGGTCCTGAATGGTGCAAGTTCCTTCTGTGTGATTGGATAAAGTGCTAACACACAGCGTTCAGGATAGTGCAGTCCAACCACTGCAGATCTCTCCACGGTTTTGAGTTTGGTTTCGCCCCTGGTCTGATTGTAGGAAAATCAGGTTTATGATAACAGTCTCATGAAGCCATTGTTCTTTCCAGGCGGCCTAGAAGAATGGTGAAGAAACGGCGGTATGGAAACCAATGACTTGCTCTGTTACAGGTCAGGACTAGCTAGTGTAGAGTGTTTGTTCTGCTGTCCCTTCTGTATCGTTTAGTGCATATATAAAATATGTGTCAATACTCGGAAAGTGTGGATTACAGGTTATTCTCTGTCCATATACAGAGGAACTGCCTGTATCATTGAGATCACTGCTGTGTCTTTACACTCTATGGTGGGTAAATGTTTCTTTAAAAGGCTTCCTAGTGAGGTTACCTATAAGGGGAGGGGTGGACATATATTTTTAAAAGCAATTCATTGTAATAGAGCAGTGTTGGCTAACCTGTGGCTCTCCAGGTAATGTGAAACTACAGTACCCAGCATGCTTTGTCAGGTATTCGCTATGCTTTTGCAGTTAAGGAATGCTGGGACTCATAGTTTCAAAACACCTGGAGTGCCACAGGTTAGGCAACACCGATAGTGTCTCTTGAGCAATTTGATGGCTTTGTGATTAAAGCTATGTAAAGATATTATTTTGGAAAGTCGTAACGGTGAACAGTTGAAGGAACGGTTTTAGCTGCCCATGAGTCTTCAGCCATTATACCCATAAATGCTGCCTCTAAATGCATCCTCCGCGCCTATGGAAGCCGATCAGTCCTGCATTACTTACCAAAGGCGTCTTATGCAAACTGAGAGGATAGGAATCAATAGGTGCTAATGGAGCTTAATATATACCTCTTTCTGCAGGCTTCAGGGAGAGAAACGTGTTTTAATCCTACCCTCACCAACGTTAACTTGAGAATACAGACACTACTGATGTTCCTTGTGATGCTGGCAGGCCTGATACAACAGGGCATTATATTAATAGTAATGGGGACAGCTGTAGAAAATGGTCTACAGGACGCTACTGAGTGCAAACCATTACAATGCTGCGTTTTCCCATTACAATCTGCTGCATTTTCCCATTACAATCTGCTGCATTTTCCCATTACACTCTGCTGCGTTTTCCCATTACACTCTGCTGCATTTTCCCATTACAATCTGCTGCATTTTCCCATTACAATCTGCTGCATTTTCCCATTACAATCTGCTGCATTTTCTTAACTGTGCTAAGTAAAAAGGAATATTGCTACCACCGACTGCACTAAGCCATGGTGTTTTCCTAAACCAACTTCATATATTTAGATTAGTGGAGCCTACTGAAAAGATCATTGTATTGTTACATTCAGTTGTCTGTCAGAATATGTGCTGGAAGCTAAAGCAAGCTGTGGCCAGGCATTAGAAAGCGTCATATACCAGCCTTAATCATGAAAAATGTTTTCTTACATACTAGTGAATGTCCGCTGGCACCTGATTGGTTGCTATGGGTAACATCTCCACTTTTCCAAACCCGCAGCTTAGTAAATCTTTCTCTTGGTGTTCTGGCTTTCATATTTTCACACATTGATTTTCCTTTTTAAAATGTTTTCAGAATTACTGCTTTTTAAAAGGGATCTGTAGAACGTCTGTGGAATGTAACTCAGGTTTTTCACAACTCCTACCTATGTGAAGTTGGCCACACACTGGATCAATAATCTGAACAATCAGAAGTTTCAGAGCTATCACGTTAGCCATAGCAACGGATAGCGGCGCCCTATACAATGCAATAATTCTGCCTGGTTGTCTCGTTTATCGTTAAGGAAAAATTGTCCCACTCACTGTTGAATATCCTTACTAAAATGTATTGACTAATGCATGTGCCAGATAATTATTAACCATGCTATTCAGCTGCAAATTACCAGTTTGAACGGACTTCTCCCATTACACTCTGCTGCATTCTCCCATTACACTCTGCTGCATTCTCCCATTACACTCTGCTGCATTCTCCCATTACACTCTGCTGCATTCTCCCATTACACTCTGCTGCATTCTCCCATTACACTCTGCTGCATTCTCCCATTACACTCTGCTGCATTCTCCCATTACACTCTGCTGCATTCTCCCATTACACTCTGCTGCATTCTCCCATTACACTCTGCTGCATTCTCCCATTACACTCTGCTGCATTCTCCCATTACACTCTGCTGCATTCTCCCATTACACTCTGCTGCATTCTCCCATTACACTCTGCTGCATTCTCCCATTACACTCTGCTGCATTCTCCCATTACACTCTGCTGCATTCTCCCATTACACTCTGCTGCATTCTCCCATTACACTCTGCTGCATTCTCCCATTACACTCTGCTGCATTCTCCCATTACACTCTGCTGCATTCTCCCATTACACTCTGCTGCATTCTCCCATTACACTCTGCTGCATTCTCCCATTACACTCTGCTGCATTTTCCCATTACAATGCTGCATTCTCCCATTACAATCTGCTGCATTCTCCCATTACAATGCTGCATTCTCCCATTACACTCTGCTGCATTCTCCCATTACAATGCTGCATTTTCCCATTACAATGCTGCATTCTCCCATTACAATCTGCTGCGTTCTCCCATTACAATCTGCTGCATTCTCCCATTACACTCTGCTGCATTCTCCCATTACACTCTGCTGCGTTTTCCCATTACACTCTGCTGCGTTTTCCCATTACACCATTACAATCTGCTGCGTTCTCCCATTACAATCTGCTGCGTTCTCCCATTACAATCTGCTGCGTTCTCCCATTACAATCTGCTGCGTTCTCCCATTACAATCTGCTGCGTTCTCCCATTACAATCTGCTGCGTTCTCCCATTACAATCTGCTGCGTTCTCCCATTACAATCTGCTGCGTTCTCCCATTACAATCTGCTGCGTTCTCCCATTACAATCTGCTGCGTTCTCCCATTACAATCTGCTGCGTTCTCCCATTACAATCTGCTGCGTTTTCTTAACTGTGCTAAGTAAAAAGGAATATTGCTACCACCGACTGCACTAAGCCAAGGTGTTTTCCTAAACCAACTTCATATATTTAGATGAGTGGAGCCTACTGAAAAGATCATTGTATCGTTGCATTCAGTTGTCTGTCAGAATATGTGCTGGAAGCTAAAGCAAGCTGTGGCCAGGCATTAGAAAGCGTCATATACCAGCCGTGATCATGAAAAATGTTTGCGTGCTGTCTTCTTACATACTAGTGAATGTCCGCTGGCATCTGATTGGTTGCTATGGGTAACATCTCCACTTTTCCAAACCCGCACCTTAGTAAATCTTTCTCTCGGTGTTCTGGCTTTCATATTTTCACACATTGATTTTCCTTTTTAAAATGTTTTCAGAATGATTGCTTTTTAAAGGGGATCTGTAGAACGTCTGTGGAATGTTACTCAGGTTTTTCACAACTCCTACCTATGTGAAGTTGGCCACACACTGGATCAATAATCTGAACTATCAGATGTTTCAGAGCTGTCCCGTTTCCCATAGCAACCGATAGCCGCGCCCTATACAATGCAATCATTCTGCCTGGTTGTCTCGTTTATCGTTAAGGAAAAATTGTCCCACTCACTGTTGAATATCCTTACTAAAATGTATTGACTAATGCCTGCCAGATAATTATTAACCATGCTATTCGGCTGCAAATTACCAGTTTGAACGGACATGTTGGAAATCCAGTTGGCTGACTATGCACTGTTGAATTGTCAACATGGATGATTAGGTGATTGGCTCAAATCTTGTATAGTGCAGGCATGTTATGAAACTACGGATCCCAGCATGCTTAGTCAGGCATCCGCTAATGCCTGTACAGTTAAAGTATACTAGTTTCACAACACCTGGAGATCCACAGGTTTTCCAGGCCTGGTATAGTGTATGTCTTTATTAGTTGATGTTACTGTAGGGTTACAGCTGACGGATTATTTTGTTTGTGTTTTACTGCCTTCATTTTCTTGCTTGTGGTTTTGCCTGTTACAACAATTGGTGATTTTGATTAGATGTTAGGGCATTCAGTAATATACAAGTAGTCTACAGCACAGGAAAGGAACAATAGAATTATGTAACGCAAAGACGGCATAACAGTGAGAAGCAGTGGTGTCTCTCTATAACGTGTCTAACAGTAATATAATATCCCCCTATTTGTCTTCCATGTGCAGTCCTTGTATGAATTCAATATCCATTTTTTTTTATTTAATCAACTTTGTGTTAAGTAAAGCATGCACAAAGCCTCTCCGATATCACTGACCTCTTATGAAGGTGTAAGGGTTATATTAAATAGCCTTTTCATCTGACCGGATAGTATCCTTACAGTATAGTGAGTCCTGATTTGCTGGATTTGTTACCTCGAAATAAGACCCATTATTTGTACGTCAGCCACTGCCACTTATAGTCTATTAAACTTCAGGATAAACTGGATTTGTCTGAAATATATTTAGAATATTTAAAAAGGAAAAATCAAAGGACAGTACATTATAAATGTGTGTATTTTATATTTTTATGATCTTAAAGAAAATTTTGTTGTTTTTATTTGTGGATTACTCTATATATATTTTTTTTTTAACCTATTTAAACCTTTACTTCATGGAATTGAATGAGATTGCAGAGAATATTAGCATAATTATAGCTTCACATTGGGGCAATGTGTTTCGTGTCTGTGGCAAGTTCCGGCCATTGTCCTATGATCTGTCTTTTGCTGTGCCCTTTTGCACCATGCGGGTCTATTTAGGAATTAGAGAGGGCAAAAAAATCCTAATTTCTTTTTGTTTTAGCTCTCTTTCTATTACCAGGCATTGCGTAAAACCCCAGATACAAAGCAGTCACTAACGTCTTCAGCACTGAGAGATTGGGTGGGTGAATGACAGGCTAGCTCTTGTTCTTCAGTATGACTGCTATCTTAAGACAGGTACAGGCTACATATATTTCACACAATCGTCCTTCAGAGCACATTCAACAATCATGCAATATTAACAATGTCACAATGGGCCTGATTCACAGTTAAGAATGTGCAGGGTTTTAGGTGTGTATTTTTAGGAAGGGATATACTGCACATGCGTAGTAATCTATATACGCAATCCACGTTGTACTTGGTTACGGCAATGCTGTGAATCACCACTTCGGATCTAATGCCGCTAAGTTCGTAGTAACTTGAGGATGGGGCGTCCCGGGAATAATGAAGTCTGCAGATGATAAGATTAGATGGAGGGAGGCATTTGAATGAGCAAATCTGGGTGCGGTGACGCAGTAATGTTCATCATTAGCCGTCCTATGAACACAACTAAAAACCTAAAGATAAGGAAGGCCTATGTCATTCGTAAGTCACTTAAGAACCTGAAAACCGAGGGAGTCGCTACTAGTTGCGTGTATATAAGAACCGAACGCTTTCTTAACTGTGAATCAGACCCAATGTCTTTCCAAAAGTTTGTGTGTGTGTGATCCCAACATTCTGTCCAACGATTCCTCTACTTCCTGAAGTAGGGGTGTCTTTGTGGGCGGACATATTTAAATTTTTTTGGCAAAGGTTTATGGGTAATGAAAAATCACACCGGTCCACTGGTAAACAGCACTGTGTGAAGTTATATGTAGCGTGTACCATAACTTAGGATCTTACTGTTGAAGATGGGACTTGCCTGTCCTTAGTGATACCCCAACAAGCAGCGATTGGAGCTTCAGGTTTCCTGAATCCTGACTGCTTTTTTTTTGCTAGAGGAGGGTCATCCTGGGAGTCACAGGTCAGGTAAGTTTTCTAATCGTCAATGGTTCAGCCTGTAGGATCGTCACAATGGATGATCATCCTACTAGGTCTGAAGTGTTGATCTAATGTAAATAGACCTCCCTGTGTCTGATCTCCATATTAATTAGACGTTTTTGCTCCATGGTGCGGCTGCAGAAGGACTGATAACATCTGAGGCCACTCTGCCTCATATACTTAATTATGGAGAACTCTGCTCTGGATTCACAGTTTCATAGTTTTCGTCTAACGTACGTTGTTTTAAGAGTTGAGCTACCACACATTCGTAGTAGTTTATTTACTCTATCTACGTACCATTTCTGTACGTAGATTGCGTAAGCACAGTCTTTAGACGAAAACTACGTAACTTAATCCATACCTCTATCTCTAGTCTCTTCTTTACTTGTTTCGTTCTCTGTGTTTTTTTTAGGGGCTTCACAGTATTAAGTCCACATTAAATGACTGTCTTAACCTCCATTTTTTTTCTTTTATTTGAAAGTGTATAAAAAAAATAATGGAAAAATATATTTGTATTATATGCTTGGTCTTGGGTCTGTATTGAATGGAATGAGCAGGATTTCTTTTGATGTGGATTGAATAAGATGTACTGTATTGTGCTTTTTCAGGAGATTTTCCGATGTTTAGTAGTATTATTCAGTGAGATTATTCATTTTGAGCTTGTAAATATGCATTGTCCTAAGTACATCATGTATACCAGTCTGGGTTTGCAGTCAGCCTTTTCACCTGTATATAGATTACCTGGATTCTGTACTTGCACATCTTACTGTTGGCATTTTGTATATTTTTTTTTCTAAATACAATATTTCACAATAAAAAGAAAAAACTTGCCTTCACCTCCTTTGTGTGTGTGCTTCATATGTCCGTTTTGCCTAAGTGTTTCATTGCTTTAATTTAAGTTTGTATAACTTACTGAAAAGCTCAATAAATCATTAACAGCACTACATTAGACACTACTGAGGAGAAAAGGGATCTAGAAGTCAGTTTCATGTGGCTTAAAGGCAGCAAAGCAATGAGAGAGGAAAGTCAGATGCTTGGTTGTACAGAGAGAGGAATTAGTAGCAGGAGGAGAGAAATAGTAATGGTCGTTGGTACGGCCACATCTCCAGAAAGACATAAATACATTAGAGACTGTGCAAAGAAGAGCAACTAAAATGGTGCATGGCCTGTGCCACAAAACATACAAAGAAACTAGAGGATGTAACATATATAGCTTGGAGCAGAGAAGGGATGGGGGGGGGAAATAGCAGCTTTTGCATACCTATTAAGAGTTTTAGCCAGCTAGAGGAAGGTGGCATTTTTTAAAGGAAGCAGCGGTGTATTCGGTTATGAGGGCATGTGTATAAATTGGAGGATGGTGGGTTCAGAGGAAATCTGCGGAACAATTACTTCACTGTAAGGGTAGTTGATCCTATATTTATTAAATGACAACCCTGCATACAATGAGCTTTCACAATGCCAATAGAGAACATACCACTGTAACATTCTACGTATGTACAAGCCAAAAGCTGCAATAATCTAATGACATGCTTTACAAAATGATTCACTTTTGTGTCTTCGCAAAATATAT
>WWET01000067.1:1161008-1184688 GCA_011038615.1 Limnodynastes dumerilii | reverse complement strand
ATACCTTACCTGTTCCTCAGTAAAAGTAGTAGTAATAGCCCACACTGTATTAATAGTCTTCACATTCAAAAGTGGACCCTTCCCCTTCTTTTGTGATTTTGTACCAAGTGGGCCAGTTTTTTTTCATGCCTTGCCTTTGCTGCTCTGATAACCTTTTTAGCCTCCTTCTGCTTTGTAAAATACACCTCCCTGTCATCATTACTCTGAGATTGAATTTCGAAACGCCTTTCATTTATATACCTAAAAAAGCTTTTGTCCCCTTTTTGTACCAAGTGGGCCAGTTTTTTTTCAGTTTGTGCCTTTGCTGCTCTGATAACCTTTTTAGCCTCCTTCTGCTTTGTAAAATACACCTCCCTGTCATCATTACTCTGAGATTGCTTATAATTTCGAAAGGCCATCTTTTTTGCTTTCACTGTAGTTGCTACCTCTTTTGTAAACCACATTGGCTTTCTTTTTCTGGGGCTTTTTCTAACCATTCTTATACAAAGGTCTGTTGCTGTTAATAATGCATTTTTAAAATTTCCCCACTGCTCCTGTACTCCTCTCATGTGCCTCCACTCTGCCAAAGAATCAGTTGTAAGAAGAAAACCAGTGTCAGGTCTGATAACTGGTTTAATGGTTCCAGGGTACCATGTTTAACTGCCCTGCGATTTGTTTACTATTGGACAGAGAAGCTGATGTCCATCAAGTGGTGTGAGAAACAGCTTAACATGAGCGAAAAAACCACCATAAACTGCTCATTACATCTCATGCATCAAGCGACTAAATGAATAGCGGGCCTGGCAAAATTGTGGAAATAGATGAAAGTTTATTTGTAAGAAGGAAAAGCAACGCTGGCAGACTTTTGTCCCAACAATGGATCTTCGGAGGGGTATGCAGGGAAAAGGGAGAGTGCTTTCTGGTTCAGGTCCCCTATAGAGAAGCTGGCACACTGATGGCAAGTATTGTGGGACACATTGAAGAGGGATCTAACATTTATTCGAACTAAAACAGAGGACCTCGAAAAAGCAGGATACAGCCATGCAACTGTGAACAACAAATATAATTTCATAGACCCCACAACGGGCGCACAATGTGGAAAGAATGTGGGGCTCTGCTTAATGGAGAAATAAGAGGCGCTGCTCGCCACCACCTTCAGCCTGTCTAGCTGAATTCATGTGGAGGAAGACTTTGGGAGCAGAAAACCCTTTGGAGCCCATCTTACAAGCCA
Organism: Limnodynastes dumerilii; assembly: GCA_011038615.1. Classification (NCBI taxonomy): domain Eukaryota; kingdom Metazoa; phylum Chordata; class Amphibia; order Anura; family Limnodynastidae; genus Limnodynastes; species Limnodynastes dumerilii. Next base: position 1,183,478 of record WWET01000067.1, on the reverse strand, counting down.
TTGCTGACATCTGGACGCCGCTCTCTTAAAATGTAAGTCATCACCTCACATCAACAGGCAATAATCACAATTCACATCACATCACATTAAAAATCAACAGGCAATAATACTAACAATAATACAAGTCAGACTTACCTGCCAGCCAAAATAATCCAACCGGACATTGCCGCAAATGATCAGCCGAACACACTCGCTCCCGCAGTCAGTGAAAATAAGTAAGTAGCATAACCAGCAGCCTCCAGCAGGGGGCCGCAAAGATGAGGGAGTACCTTTTTTTATTTTTATGATGGGTAAGTATGTGGTTCGCATATTCACCCATTCATTTTCGGAAGCGCCACTGTCAGACCACCAGAAAGGCGAGTAACCCTCTCCAGGGGGTTAGGGTTAGGCTGCAGGGCGGGAGATGGGGGGAGACTTAAGGTTAGGGAGTGGGTTGTGTGCACTGTCTATCTCTGCGGGGTTAGGGTCAGGCTGCAGGAGAGGGAGGGTTAGGGTCAGGCTGCAGGAGAGGGAGGGTTAGGGAAAGGAGTGGGGGACTATTTATTTATTTTTTTTTTTTTACAAATTTTGGACCACAGAGATTTTGGTGCTCCGTGGATCAATCCAATGCTTCTTCGAGGCATATGCAATCGAAATCTGGCTGGGAGGAATCTGATTCACAAATCAGATTTTCTTTGCAGGGACTCACACCCCGAAAAAGGGCCATTCTAACCGCAGATCCACACCATTTAGGAGCTTGTCAATGATGTGATTGGAGAGAGCTAGAGCAGGAGTAAGTAACCAATGACACCCCAGATGATGGGGAAACTATCAGCATACTCTAAAAGCTTAGTTGCCGACTGCTGAAATTTCTAGGAGACTCACAAATTTCCGGCTCTGTTCACAGAAGTCTGAGAGAGGCAGAAAATCTCCTGGATCTGGGCTTGAGGCAAGTGATTTAAATTATTTGATTTGATTTTTTAATTAAAACCACAGAAACTTATTTGATATTTGGGAAATGTTTTCTTTAGATACATATTGCAGAATGTCCTAACAAACAAAGATAACATCAGGTTGTAGTTCATTTCTGAAACAGACAGCCGACAGCTAATTTTCAGCTGTCTCTATTTAAAAAATCTGGCTGATTCCATTTTTATAATGAATGGTTAAATATGCCAAATTTATTTTTTGTCAACTTACCCATTCATTGGCTTTCCGACACGCGATGCTGCATGGGACAGTTAAGTGGTCAAGGGGAGTCCTAGGGGAGTGGATGGATCGGAGAAGGTGTGTCTTAGGGATAGGCTGTGGGGAGAGAATGGATTGGAGAAGGGGAGGGATAGGGTGAGGATTAGGATAAGGGTTGGGGAAATAATCACTAGTTCCCACTGAGGATCTTCGATTCCCTCACTCCAGCGAGGTCGCAAAGGGCTGTTCTCATGGGTGTGGGTCCCTGAAAGGCCCTCTTTCGTTTGGGCCGTTTCCTCACGGCCAGTTTAGAACAGCCTGGGATTTTGATGACATATGCCTTGAGGAAGGGAGCCGTTTTATCCTTCCAAACCTTACCTTAACTTTTCCAAGCTTAACTGCTGTCAGCGCCTAAGCATGTAAATGCCTCCTCCCGCCTCCGAAGCGTAATTACGGGTGTTGTATGTCTGGCACGCCCCTTCATCCGTAAATACGCTGGTAATCGTATGTTCGTAAGTACGTTCAGAGTTACGGGTCGTGCCGTGCGCTTGCACAGAACATGCAAAAAAGCGTTTTTACAGCTTACGTAAATAAGCTCTGGATCTGGCCCAAGGTCTCCAGAAAGCCTCCAGTTTCCATAATTTATTGTACCTATTACCACCTCTATCAGTAAGAGATATATGTTCGATCCCACACTGTAATATCTTTAATAGGATTATTACTATGAAACTTTGAAAAATGTGTGTATAGAGTATGAGATGTGATTCCTTGTGATTCCTTTTGCAATATTCTACGGTGCTCCCTAAAACAGTCCTTTGGTTTCCTTGTAGTCCTACCTACGTATTGCAATACACACAGGAGCTCCAGCAAATAGAGACAAAGGATGTCTCACAATTCATATATTCCCTGGTAGGGACATGAATGTTAGCAACACATGAAAACACAGATGCAGCACCTTCTACAATGTGTGAACATGTTAAACATATTGGGGTAGATCCAGAACTACGTTTATTCGCGTAGCGTATTTACGCGTGCGTACCTTCTATACACTCCCCTAGTAACACCCCTTGAACGTACGTATTTTGTCAAGATACGCTTTCCAAATCCTACCTTAACTTTTGCCAACGTAACCGCAGTGATCCGCACACGTACGTATGGGAAACACGTATTTACGCAGCTAAGCACGCCCATACTGTACACTTTAAATACAAACCCCGCCTACTTAACGTATTTCAGACGTATTTTGGACACACGTAAAATTGGCACGCCCACACGTAAGTATTTACGTGACACATACGTAAATGGCCCATACGTTCACAATTACGCTACGTTACTGAGCGTATTTTCTATGGTGCGCATGCGCAGTACTTACCAAAAGGCGATTTTACGTCTCCGCCACGCGTAAATTCGCTCACAAGCGTTGTTCTGGATCTGGGCCATTGTGTTATTAAATTTATAACATCCTTGTATTTTCTTTTTTCTGGTTGTATATTCCCCTAAATCAGGTACATGTACAACCCTTATTCTGCTAGGAGCCAAGATTTTTCCTAAATATTTGTTCTTTTTTTTGTAAATAACGGTGGTAAAAAAAAGTGGTTTATCCTCAAATGTTGCGAGTTTTCAGTCAGAATGGCTGCTTTTAGTAATAGTAATAATTTCGAATGGCAGCCGTTTTCTATCTTTTTTTTAATGAATGTCCGAGTGTGCAGATCGGCATATTCGGCTCTGGAGAGGTGTGTAACCTCCATTCTTACCCATTCATTACTAAATCTTTCTAAAATTCTAGTAATGCTTTCTAAATACAGGCAGCCGAATATGAGCTTTATTTTGAAAAGAGAATTTTAGAAGTGGAGACTGCATTCCATTTTATGTTTTTGTTATTTCAGAAACGGTTTTTGGCATAGGTTGGACTTCAACGATTTTTTTTGTTTTTTTGTTACTCATTAGCAAAAAAGGTGTAAACTACCAGTTATCTGCAGAGAGCACTGTCAGACCTCTTCTTGTCTCGTTTTCCTCTTGGCTGATTTGTCTACTCAGCATCATAAATATGTTTCATCTAAGTCTCCTCATGTGATTTTTAATCTCCTGTCTATGGGAATATTTGAAAGTGCTGGATGCAGTTCTGTAATGGATATAATCCTGCTTTTCCCTCCAAAGTACAAAAAATCTGCTAACGGTTTCTCTACAAGATCAAAAAATATGGCAATACAATCTTTTAAACGATGGACAGGATTCTGTCATGCATAGATAATAACCAGAAGAGTTCTTGATTGGTCTACAAGTCCTGCTTTCACACTATCCGACATTTCACTGAGCTTTTAATCTTGAATTCTTGGTTTTGCAAATTGCTATAATTTCCAATGACAGAAAACCACTGTTGTAAGTTCACCAGCTAAAAATCATCCTTACTAACTGTGGGATGGATTCGCAACCCCGTACTTGATGCACAAACGTCCTTAATTTTCCAATACTAGCTACTACGCATGCGTAGTAACTATTTTACGCAATCTACATATCGCTTCGTTACATTGAATGCGTATATGCGGCCTTTAAGACCACATATACGCAATCTACGTAACAAAACGATACGTAAATTGCGTAAAATAGCTAGTATCGTGAAATTAAGGACGTATGTGCACCCGGCCCTGTCTCTGAATATCGGGGAGACTCCCTGAACAGCGTGTGATCTCCCTGACTTCCTGAAGTGTTGGCAATCTAACTGATGCTGATTCAGTTCCAGAAGTAATTGTGGTGTGACTTCTGGAACTGGTGCTGCGTTCGAAGCATACGTTATGTCAATCAGAATGATGAGCAGAAAACTTATGGTAGGGTCCTGGCACAGAAATGCCTTCTGCATGCAGGAGAGCAGGGAAAGTGCCCAGATTCCTGCGTGTGGAATTTTGAATACCAATATCCGTACGGATTATGGTCCTGATCCAGACGGAAGATCGTTTTACGTACACAATCGTACCTAAGTTACGCACTACTGGACCTCATTCAGAGATTGCTAATAAGAGAGGAAAGTTAATCCTGGGATAAACCATGGTGATTGCAGGGGAGTCATATTTCATCTGTTGCAAACAGTATTAGAGTTGAGAGGTGATGTTTCCTATCCCAAGTCTAAAGTGTGATAGTCCCAAGTCTAAATAACAGTGTGATAGTAACGCTGGTCAGTATCTGTGTGCAGTAAGCAATTCAAAGATATATCCCTGCATGCAAAGAATGCAATTAACTTGACTCCCCCTGCAATCAACATGGTTTTGCCCAGGTGTAATTTTCCTCTCTTATTTTCAATCTCAGAATCTGGTCCTACTAAGTATAATGCCCTCCCCCTGCCACTCCCCTCTCATGTACATAACTTAGCTGACTTACGTGTTCGGAACCTGCCTTAACTTTTCCCTGTGTATCTCTGGTCGTACGCATCGCCTTGTTTTACGTAAGTGCCTAACCTCGCCCATACTGTACAATGTAAATGCCTCCCTCCGCCCACAATGCGTATTTCCGGCTTGCGCAGGGATGACACACCCTATCATACAGAGTTACGTACAAGTTACATACGATCAGTTACGATGCGTATCATCGGCTTCGAGCATGCACAGTACTCTCCCACAGCCAGATTTGCTTATGCCGCATGCGTAATTTGGCTGTCGTTATTAAGTCTGCATCAGGCCCTTTGTGTGGGTTCAAAATAGCAAAAATATGTTAAAAAAAATATTTATTTAGGAAAAAACCCTGTCCTGCTCTCCGTGATAGCTGAAGATCTCTGCTTCATCACTGATTTTTTTTGTAGTGTTGTAGAAGACTTTAGAAAAACTGGAAAGTGTTTCTAATACATGTATTGATTAGATAATGCAGAGTTAGTAAACAGCAATATGTAGCGTAATTTATACACCTCAGATGGCAGCATTTCCAGGGAACGAGAGCAGAGAATCACATAAGACTTTAATCCGGCTGCTGAACAATGTATTCTGCTCTTTGTTAAGCAAACACTTTTAATTAAGTTCTTTGAGTTGTATTGTGCTTGTTTTGCAGCCCCAATAGAAAATGTGTTGGTCAAGTAATTAGCGTATTGCTTCATCTTTGGCTTAGAGCCTTGTTTTATCGTGCTGAGACAGTATCTGGCTCAATCTTCCTTGTTCCGCGCCAGTCATTAGTAAGCAGTGCTTTTTAAGCCATTCTGTTTGGATTTATGATTTATAGTACGTTTGTTTGTTTATTATTATTGATCATCTACTGTTATTTTGGTGTGCTCTTTTTAAAGTGAGCGGGGATAGAACAGCCTGCAATTAGTCAGATATTTACTAAACTGCGGAAAAAGGAAAAGTGGAGATGTTGCTTCAACAAAAGTTTAAGTATACTACAAAGGTAGAGGAGGAAGAATCGTGTTGAAGAAAGTACGATCCTTATACACACTACACACTTGAAACGACACTAAGCTAAACATGTGACATTGTTTGATCAGTGATATGAAACAGTTTAAAAGTTGTGATCAGTGTATGGTACTTTACAATGATCAGGCTTCACACTTGCACAATATCAATCGATTATCAATCTGCATGATAATTGGGTGAAAAACATGCAGCGTGTACCCAGCTTTTGCCCGGAGGGAACCTGGATGAAGCTGAAGAGTGAGTATATTGAAAGTTCCAATTAGTGGTTGCTAACAATCAGCAGAGTATATACTTTGTATATGGCAGAATGTTTATATGCACATTTATATGAGGTATGTCTATTAAATAACGAGACTGATTAAATAACTCACTTTTATTTATTGGTATTACAAATGTAATGCTTGTCCCCTACAATATACTCCCCATTTGCACTAATACATCGCTGTAGTCTTGTTTTCCATTGGTCGAAGGCATGGAGCAAATTAATTTCTGTCAGTCGTTTTAACATATCTGCTGTTTTCTTCAGCTGACTCAAAATGTGTCTCTTTAAGCACTGATTTAACTTTTGGGAAGAGATAAAAGTCACAAGGTGCCAAATTGGGCGAATATGGAGGAAGTTCAAGTGTAGTAATGTGATAACTGTTATAATAATGCTGGTAACTGTTATAATAATGCTGGTAACTGTTATAGTAATGCTGGTGACTGTTATAATAACGCTGGTGACTGTTATAATAACGCTGGTAACTGTTATAGTAACGCTGGTAACTGTTATAGTAACGCTGGTAACTCTTATAGTAACGCTGGTAACTGTTATAATAACGCTGGTAACTGTTATAATAACGCTGGTAACTGTTATAATAATGCTGGTAACTGTTATAATAATGCTGGTAACTGTTATAATAATTCTGGTAACTGTTGTGCCTTCTGGAACCCTTCTGCCATATGTTCAAGGTCACCACATATGCCGGTTCTGGCTGCTTTGTTTACTAGGTGGAATCACAGTCTCCTTATATTATAGACATACCTCGTATAGCAGCAAATTAGTATGAAGCAGCAAATAACTAAGTCCGATGGATATAATTATCAGCAGAGACACCGCAGTTGGTTAAATACATAACACACACTTGCTAAACGATATTATTGTGTACTTAAACCACAGTGTCTCTTTGGATGACTATATCCATCTGACTTATTATTTGACGACTTCATACTTATTGCCGCACTGCTTAATAAATGTGCACATAAGCATTAGTAGCTACTAACCATAACCATGCGTGTTACTATTGGAGATACAAGGAGTGTGGCTGCTACAGGGCCTGGAGGAGAGGTGGGCCCATGCAGATGTTCCTTCTGCACTGTAAGCGAGGTGTCAGAGGCTGACAGCTTAAAACAATGCTCAGCACTCCATGTATGAGTGTATGTATGTATAGCGCTATAGCACTCAGCATTCCTACATGGAGTGTAGAGCGCTGTTTTAAGGCTCCACCCAATCCTGCCCATCCAAACTCAGGCCCCGCCTCCTTGCTATGGGGCCCAAGCCTGTCACGTTTTGCCCGATTGTAACATTCATTCTACTCACCCTGCAGTACCTCCTTGTAATACTTATACCACCTAGGAGTTCCCTCTGACTACTAATCTTCACCTTCTGGACTCACCAACTCAATTTCCATCACACAATGGGCTAGATTTACTAAACCTTGGAAAAGGAAAAGAGATGTTGGCCATAGCAACCAATCAAATTCTAGCTGACACCTCTGTTTTGTAATAGCAAAGTGAGCTAGAATCTCATTGGGTGCTATCAGACCCTCCAACATCAGGTACAAAACGCTCTGCTCCTAAGTTTCCACCTGTCAGTTACTAAACCAGGTGAGTGACAGTCGGAAGCTCAAGAGCGGAGTATAGTGTACCTAATGGAATGGGTCACGTTGGAGGATCTGTGCTATGTGCTGCAACATCTCCATTTTTATATTTCCACAGTTTAGTAAACCTGGTCCATTGCATGTTTTCATAAATGTCCTCTTTTATTTGCTGATCTTTATTCATTGCTATGCTTCCTACTTACTACCATCCTCCATTCATTTGTTCTGCCTCATGGCACTGGTTTGCAATGGATTGCATACATGCAGTGGTGTAAATTGGTTAGATATAGTGATTATGTGCAGATCTTATAGTTGAAGCGGGGTTATTGTGTGATCTTATGAATATTTTCAGTCATACAAATACATTTTCTAGCCTCTAAGCTCTTCATTTTTGTTGTTTTTAATCTTCTCCTGGAACTTGACTTTTTCTTGGAAGCTATTGGACATAAAAGCTATATTTGGTTTATTTTGTTGGTAGTGTGTCTATTCATTATATATATATTTAGTGCCTGACTATCCATTCATCTTTGTTCGTGTTTTTACTGGCTGAATTCTGAGGAGCTTTGTTACCTTCCTGCAGTCTGGTGTCACAGGAGGTTTGTAACAATCCCTAGTGGCCGGATTCCTGGTTCAGAGACCTGTAATAGAACCTGTGGGATATGTCTCCTGGAATGGTATTTCTCATAATAACCTCATAACGAGATGTTTGCATAGTGATGTGGCTATACCTGTCACAATGGCGTGTCATTTATTCACTTGCCCACACAAGCTCTTTGGTTTTAAGTATGTTTAGCTGTATAACTATGTATTGCTAACCTACAAAGTCACCAATAAGACTGCACCTGCATACATATCCTCACTCATCTCAAGAGACATCCCAGCTCACTCTCTCAGATCTTCACAGGACATACAGCTCTCCTCCACACTAAACAAATGCTCTGATTCCCAGTTACAGGACTTCTCCTGGGCTGCACCCACTCTCTGGAATAACCTTCCTCAGTAAGACTATCTTCTGCTATCTCTCTCTATCTCTCTCTCTCTCTCTCAGATCTTCTAGATAGATCATAGATAGCATCTGCACTTGCTTTGGAATCTAGGGTCCTGGAAAATATTGATAGTTTCATATGAGTCCATAAAGATGTTGGCGAGCGATGGGGCCACATTATACCCCACCGCATACCCTGTACTATACTGTACTGTATATACAATGAGTCCTTTAATAACTCAACCTTCATACCTATAAAACCTAAGACCCCATATAACCAGCTGTCTATGCAGCATGGTGGCTCAGTGAGTAGCACCTGTGTCTCACAGCGTTGAGGTCATGAATTTGATACCTGAATTAGGCCTTATCTGTGTTGAGTCATTGCAAGTCCCGGCTGTGATGTTACACATTGCGAAATAGGGACAGGCGAAAGTGTCTTTACGGCTGTCCCCATTTCGAATGTGTAACACCTCAGACCACCGGAGAGGTGAGTAACCCTCACCGGGGACTTAGGGTTAGGCTGCGGAAGGGGGGACTTAGGGTTAGGCTGTGGGAGGGGGAACTTAGGGTTGGCTGTGGGGGTTTACATCAGATTTTCACACACATCATTAAGAGAACCAAATCAAACAAATAAGTCAAAAATATTTTACTTGGTTGTTTATTTATTGAGAAAAAATATCCAATATCACATATTAGTGTGTGTCAAAAGTCTGTGTACCTTCAGGATTAGCAGATAATTTGAAGATGAAATTAGATGTTTTCAATCATGTGTGAGTAGACAACCTGTTTTATTTAAAGAACGGGATCAAAGTCTGATCGTCACAATACTGGAAGTGTATCGTGGCACGAACAAAGGAGATTTCTAAGGACCTCAGAAGAAGAGTGGTTGATACTCAACAGGCTGAAAAAGGTTACAAAACCATTTCTTAAGAGTTTGGGCTCTACCAATCCACAGTCAGACAGATTGTGTACAAATGGAGGAAATACAAGACCATTATTACCCTCCCCAGGACTTGTCGATGGACAAAGTTCATACCAATAGTAAGGCCTTTAGTAGTCCCCGCACTGATGGCTGTCATTGAGAAGAATTTCGAATGACAGCCAATTTAGATTTTTTTTTTTTTTTAAAGGTGAGTGTGCGATCGGCATGCTCACCCATTCATTTTAGGAAGCACCGCCACCAGATCAATGGAGAGGTGAATAACCTCTCCGGGCACTTTAAGGCTCGGGGAGGGTTAGGATTAGGCTCTGGGGAAGAGAGGGTTTTGGTTAAGGCCATGGAAGGAGGTGTTAGGGTTAGGCTGCGGGAAAGGGAGACTTAGGGTTAGGCTGTGGGGAAGGAGAGGGTAGGCTGCGGGAAAGGGGGGTTAGGGTAATAGAAGAGCAGGTTAGGGTAAGGAATAGGGAGAGGGTTGAGAGTAGAATCCTTGCTTATCCAGTGCTCCGGGGATCGATTGCTATGTCTTTTCGAGGCATGAGCAATCGATTTTCCAGCCAGTTCGGAACTGGCTGGTAGTGAATGGCCCTTTCCAAATTGGGGACCTACACCCGTGTGGAGTTTGTATATTGTGTGTGTGTGTGTGTGTTAGGGACCTTAGTATGTAGCTGGGGCAGGGACTGGTGTGAATGTGAAATATTCTCTGTAAAGCACTTTGTAATCTGATAGTACTATATAAAATCCTGTTAATAAATAAATCCATCCCTGTGCTGCGTTGTCCATTTCAGTGGAAAATGAAGGTGTTATTCATTAACCTTTTCTTTTTTTTTGCACAATAAAATCTTGTAACAGAATATATTGCGCACTGTGCACCATGGGAGCTTTATACACATAATTAGCACGATGACACAGCAGATCCAAGATAAGCATTGTACCCAAAATGATGTATTGCAGGGTTCCTTGTATAAAGGTAGGATTTCTTGTTCAGCAATGGGTTTTAACACGGCTTTAATAATATTATTAGTAATGACTCATGCTGTTTTGCAGCTACCCTGAAAAGCCAGAGGCTAGCTCTTCAACGTCCGAAGTGAACTCCTTCTGACCCCTTCATCTGGACTTGATCCATAAACCACTGAGCAAGAATCTCTGAAGCACAGCTAATAAGTACCATAAATGTTAAGCCCCCGCTCTTTAATCTTCAGTTGGACTTCTTATGCAGAAATGTTCTCATGGAAGCAGAATGAACAAGCATTTATTTTTTCACTTTCAAAAATTTCTCTTGGTTGAAATGTTAATGGAATTCAACACCTAAAAAAATTAGACGTGTCTAAGAGCAAGTATGATTCCGATGTCATCTACGCTGTGGATACACGGGGATTTTCGGACTAATCTGGACACTGTTCACTGACTGTGCTTGGATGAGTGTGATAACCTTAGCCTTATCTGTGTGGAGTTTGTATGTTCTCCCCGTGTCTGTGTGGATTTCTCACCTCAGGTGTGGGTCTCCGGAAAGAACGGTCCTATTTTCTACTGGGATTTCGATTGCATATGCCTTGATGCAGCATAACAATCAAACCATGGAGCCCCGAACTTTTGGTGCTCCGAAAGGTAAGGCAAAAAACTACCCAAACCATTCTCCTAATTCTAACCCTAACCCTCCCCTCCATTACCCTAACCCTCCCTTCCCCACATTCTGACCCTAACCCTCCTTCCCTGCAGCCTGACCCTAAACCTCCCTTCCCTGCAGCCTGACCCTAACCCTCCCTCCCCTGCAGCCTGACCCTAATCCTGGAGGGTTTACTCACCTTTCCCGTGCTCCGGGTCCTGCGGTAGCGGCGGCGTTTCCAGAACAGAATGGGTCAATCGGCATACCCATTCTGAAATTTTTTTTCTAAGCTAAAAGGGTATTCGAAACAGGGACATCCAAAGAGGAACTATTTCGGAAATAAGACTTTCTAATCGGGGACTGCAACTGTCTCACCTCTCCTGCTGGGACTGATAATCTTAGCAGAAGAGAGAGGCACTCACAGAAAAGGGAGCCTCTCAGTTAGCTGATTGGCTAGCGCCTGATACCAGGACTCTGGTACGAGTATTTGGCGCCCGACCAAATACTCGTACCAGAGACCTGTCCACTAACTACATCGATTATTTACCCGATCACCCGTTAAACGAATGATAGGGCCAGTAATCGCTCTAGTGTATGGCCAGCTTTAGTGCAAAGTGACATCATCAGAGACTCCCCACAGTGTCCTGTTATAAACGTATGGAATGGGAGCCTGACATGCTAAGGAAGTTAATTTGTTTCCCAACACAGACTTATCTTAAATGTTTTTACTTTAGGTTCCTGAAAAGTTTGTCTTCCGTGTGTTCTAGTATTAGCAGCACATACATACAGGATGTTTTTGTTGCTATTTCTGTTGTAAACTCAGGACATTTATGTCTGATACAAACAGAGCAGAAGAATGAGAAATGTGCAAAGTACAAAGATCCAGATCTATGTTTTGGCTTCTGTGGACCATATGGCATTCTGTACATGCCCCAAATATACACAAGCACCCACCCCAGTACATATCCAGAGATTAGCTTCCTACCAACCGCTAAAGGCTTTCTACTGTGATTATATATTAAGTTTATTTTAAGGGAGCCCATAAAACAGTTCCAATTCAACTGACAATTCTTCATGCATCAGAAGGAAGATATAGATACCGGTATAAGGGCAAGGCTTGAAGCAATTTATGTAAATCGTGCCCCAATACCCCACCATAAATGACATTTTTCATAGTATTACTAGGGATTAGTTTATAAGCGCAGCCCAGTCCCTAATAACACCGGGCAGTGGCAGAAGTACCGAAGATAATGGAAGTGTTGAGCATTTTATATCCTGTATTGCTATATCCTATTTTGCCTCTAGAGGCAGACCTGGACAAGTTATTCCTATTGTGAACATTTCTAATACCTTCCCTTAGAGTAGTAGTTCTTAACCTTGTTGGAGGTACTGAACCCCACAAGTTTCATACGTGCATTCACCGAACCCTTCATAGTTGGAAAAATAAAAAGGTTTTTTCTTTCTAATTCAGAACATAGAGATATATATTTTATTAGTGCACAAAATGAATCATGCATCAGTTAAACATAAAATCACTGTGTTCAAAGAAAAAAACCAACAAAACATGAATGTGACACAAAAACAAAAACATAACTCAATGAATATTTACTGCAAATCAATGTGACTTTTTATGTTGCCTTTTAGAGACAAGTTCAGAAATGCGCGATATTACCTTGGCAAGTGCCACTCATCATTTTGGCAACAAAGTCTGTTCCTTTTCTTTGTTTTTATGTCTACCATCCTCGAAAAGGATTGTTCGCAAAGATACGTTGTAACAAACGGTATGAGTATCTCAAGGGCTTTCTTAGCAATAAGAGGGCACGGTACGGTTTGGCGACACCAAAACGTTGAGAGCGTTGTTGTTCTGAAGAGTTGCTGTTGAACCTAGCTCTGCTGACGTTCAATGATTTCGTCGAGGTACTCATCATTGACATCTGCTGTCGCAACACTAAAAGTGAACGGCTGTCTCACCCATGCTGGATATGACTCTCTGGTGGTATCCGTCGAGAGACTTTGCGAGCTCATCTAAGTGCATGGCAATTGCTTGCTTCAGTTCCCCGGGTACAGAAATGTCTCCGATTCCAAACTCATCTTCGATCTTAATTACACAGTCGTCCAGCGGGGGAACGTTTGCGAAGTTATCGTTCTCTGTTCGTCCGAAGCTTTTTTTGCAAAGCCTTCAGGGTTTTTTCCACTTCGATGATGTTGATTCCACCCCCCTGCATCTGTTGATTGAGATGATTGAGAGCATCCAAGATATCGGCCATGTACGCGCTCATCTAAGTGCATGGCAATTGCTTGCTTCAGTTCCCCAGGTACAGAAATGTCTCTGATTCCAAACTCATCTTCGATCTTACTTACACAGTCGTCCAGCAGGGGAACGTTTGCGAAGTTATCGTTCTCTGTTCGTCCGTAGCTTGTTTTGGAAAGCCTTCAGGTTTTCTTCCGTTTCGATGATGTTGATTCCACCCCCCTGCATCTGTTGATTGAGATGATTGAGAGCATCGAAGATATCGGCCATGTACGCCAAAATGAGCATGAACTCAGAATTTTCAAAGCAATCTACATGACAATGTTGGTACTCTCGCAAAAACAGGGCTAATTCCACGCGAATGGCAAAAACACCATTCAGCACCTTTCCCCGGGATAACCACCAATTGTTAGAATAGTACAGAAGTACCCCAAATTCAGAGCCCATTTCATTACACACCTCTTTGAAGATGCGGTGCTTCAGAGCACTATTTCGCAAATAGTTCACACATTGCACTACAATTTTTAATACTTCTGCCAGTTTTGGAGGCAAGGTTTTTGTTGCCAACGCATGCAGTGCAGAACACAATGATGTGTGGTGCATCGACTTTCACCAGCGCACAAAAAACAGAGTTTCGTCCCAGCATGGCTGGAGCTCCATCTGAACAAATTGCAGAAACCATATCCCACAAAAGATTGTTGTCTCTGAAGAAGTCATCCACAAGTTTCTTCACATCGGCCGCCTTAGTTGTTGTTGTAAGAGGCTTACAAAAAAAAAATATTCCTTTATTATGTCGTCTTTCACATAGTGCACAAATACAACAAGCTGCCTTAGATTGGAAACATCAGTGGTCTTGTCGAGTTGGAGGCTGAATTTTGCTGGTCTTGAAATCAGATCTGCAACTACTTGAGCGCACCAAGTTCCCTGCAGCACAGATATCAAGGTCAAGCAAGCAGCCAATGATGGCCATGCTCAGCGTGACGTCACCATCATACGAGTGGGGTGAACGGCAGGGCTGCCAGATTGTGCCATGTATTGCATTTTTTGCCATAAATTACGCAACAAATTTTAGAATATTCTTCAAAAGCCTTCAGTTTCTTATGGTGAAACATTGAAAATGCCATAAAAGTATTGTATGAATGCCAAAAGTATATTAATGCACCTGGCAACCCTGACGAACGGAATGGACACACACCTCCGCCAAACCCCTGAGACTGACTCATCGAACCCCTGGGGTTCGATCGAACTCAGGTTCAGAACCACTGCCCTAGAGACTGCTGTTGAACACTCTCTCTGGGACTAATCATGTTATGTGCTCGTTATCCTACACCTGTGCTTTGGGTTTATCTATCCCATCATTCCAGAGCTAGGTGTGGGTCATTGTTCATCTGCTTCCTGTGCAGTCTGTTTGCTGTTGTGGACTTTGTTTGAACTTTTTGCATGTTTCTACTGTGGACTTTTTTGGATTCTTTTGGCATTTACACCCATCTTGGACAGTCCGTGACATTTGCCTGCTTTCATGGATATCTGCACTCCAGGTATCTTGGTGCTTTCTGCTAATTTCTGCCTTATCTCCATTGTCCTGTGTTACATATTCAGTGTCATCTTTGATGACATATACGCAATCAATCTACGTATAGATATATATGTATCAATCTACGTATCTTTTAGACCGCAGATACGCAATCTACGTATCGAAACGATGCGCAGATTACGTACAATAGCTACTACGCATGCGCAGTAGCTATTGTTCATTGAATTACGTACGTCTATGGAAGACGGACGTAGTTCATGATCCGGCCCAATGTTTGTTACAGGTATTATATACTACTATATACTAGCAGAAGTGCCCAGGTTTAAATCTTCAAGTTATTAGGTTATCAATGGATTGGATGTAACAGTCAACATTTATAATAATTAGCATCTTAGCAGCTCTTCCAACACACTTGTGAGGTTTTTGTATTTGGGGTGTCACCAGTAGCCCTAATCCCAGCTTATTGTTAATATTAGCGCAGTTAGTATGACAATGGTGTCTATGTATGTACTATGACATGCAGTCAAATATTTGAGAAAGAACATTTCTACTTTTTCCACCATATTAATGGCCTCCCTTCAAAGGTGACCCAATAATAAATTGTAATTTGCACATCCATTTTTACATTAGTGCAGGTATTTGGATCCATTGAGAAAGCTATCTTCCTGAAAGGTCCGTCTTAATGTCTATGCTATTTCAGGGTTGCCGACTCTCCCGGAATATCCGGGAGACTCCCGAAATTTGGGCAGTTCTCCCGGTATCCCAGTAGAGCCGGCAAATTTCCCGCAAGTCCCGCTCCCCTAATAAACTCTATTGTAATCCCTAGAGTTACTAGGGATGGACGAGACTTGATGATGTAATCAAGCCCCGCCCACCCCCTATAACACTAGAGATCACAATAGTGATTGACAGGGGGCAGGGCTTAATGAGGCGATTTGGATAAATTGCATCATTCAGCCCCGCCCCTTGCAGAAATTCATGGCTTCCCCCTGGGTTCTCCCGGAGGGAAGCTCTGAAAAGTTGGCAACCCTGATTATACCTCCAAGCAATTATAAATCACCAATTTATATAGTGGAAGAATATGAAAGAACGGCATAAGCTGCAGACATACTAATCTGCAGGAATTCTCCTGGCTGTGCTCTGCTCCTCTTGTGATATTTTGCCACATTCTAAGTGTGAAATCTCTGTCCAGTGCCTCCCAGCTGTACCAAATGCTTTCAAGTAATCTTATCTCGCAGTTTATCTAGCTGTGATTAAGAGGGTGAAGAAATGGTACTAAATATAGTAAGTGTAATGAAACCATATACCAGCACTATACCAGCAAGCAGATATGTAATGTTTTATAATAATGGGATTAATGGAAACAGCCTTCAGAAATTAATCCATCAGCTCAGAAAGGGACAAGAGATGGTATAAAATAGAAGTTAAAATAAGCTATGGACAGACATTAAAGAAGTGACTATATAACTTTTAGTATCAGGGGTAGATTGGAAACTTAACGTGGCCGGAAAATAAATTTGTCTGAGGTCCCTTGTGGACAGTATCTACTATATGGGGCTGAAAATGTTATCAAGATTAGTAAAGATTAAAGGACCTTAATAAAAACAGTATATAAGGTGCAGATATACAATGTGGGTGGGGTTATGTATTAAGTACAAGAACAAGTGTTATGCATAAGAGTTACATCTACCTAATAATACAATAAAGGGATTTATAGTGACTGCTAAGCAGCTACCACCACCCAATGCAGAAAATATCCTAATGTCCACCACCCAATACAGGGAGTATCCAAGTGACCACCACCCAATACAGAGAGAATCCTAGTGTCCACCACCCAATACAAAGAACATCCTAGTAACCACTTCCCAGTTCAGAGTACATTCTAGTGACCAATACCTACCCAATACACAGAGCATCCTAGAGACCACCACCCAATACAGAGAGAATCCTAGTGTCCACCACCCAATACAAAGAACATCCTGGTAACCACTTCCCAGTTTAGAGTACATCCTAGTGACCAATACCCAATACACAGAGCATCCTAGAGACCACCACCCAATACAGAGAGAATCCTAGTGACCACCACCCAATATAGGAAGCATCCAAGTGAAAACCACCCAATACAGAGAGAATCCTAGTGACCACCACCCAATACAAAGAACATCCTGGTAATCACCACCCAGTTCAGAGAGCATCCTAGTGACCAACACAAAATACAGAGAGCACCCTAGACACCACCACCCAACACAGACAGCATTCTAGTTACCATCATCCAATATAGAGAGAAGTCGAGTGATCTCCATACTATACAGACAGCATTTTCATTACTACCACAAATAACCGTCAATATCCTTGTTCCATTAAAACAAACGATGGACTTCTGGGTGGCCTCCGTCCCTGGTTATTATTATGTCATAGGGTCAGATCCATACTTCCAAGTTTTTCCCAACTTCAATTGGTTGGCGGTTGCTTTTTTGTACTGCACATATGTGCTAACTGATAGGAAGACATTCTGATCCATCCTTTAGAGCAGGGGTTCTCAACATCATCCTCAAGTACCACTAAGGGTCCATGTTTTGCAAATCTCCCTGCAGAACAAGTAATATAATGACTGCCACCTGCAGAGCTTTTATAATGTAACTGTCAGTTATGAGCTCTCCTCCAGCAAGGAGATTTGAGAAATGGACCGTTAGAGGGATGACAATTCCGACACCTTCCCATAGAGTGGTTGGGTTGGGATGTCCATCGTTTGTGAATCTATCCAAACCTTTTGCTCATGGAATCTGGTGACATCAAAATTGGATCTGGTCCATAATTAGCAGTTTTCCTCGAAGGGTAAAGTCCCCGTTTATTTTGTACACAAATGAACATTAATAGGGATGTATAGAAATATCATCATTATACCCGACTCTCACTGAGCAATGCTGCCAGTCCTGGTCTTTAGCAGAAGGTGGGGCTTATGATGTGTTAAAATAAAAACGTAATTGTAAGACCATAAAATAGGGTATGCTTCCCTTTGCTAATATTCGCATATGCGTATGCGAATATTCGTATTTGCGTACAATTATGAAAAATTCGCATATTGCCTGAAAAGGATGACGAGGGATTACCACGTTGAAAAGACCGCGAAAATATGAACGCGCCCATTCATGCGAACGCACGAGCGCGAATTTTCGCGCTCTTTTTACGTTTGTATTTATAAATATATTCTGATAAATGTTAAATACTATGTGATTAATAATAAATGTAGACCTTAATTTTTACATCAGTTTAAACTCATTTAATTTATTTTTCCATCGTTGTATGACATTTTATTTAAATATTTTCGCCAAACAAGTGGTGCTAAAAAGTAATATGTAATGTTTGTACTTGTTAGAATCCTTGTGATGAGGTGCATATTTTAGTGTTAATTTCAATAGTGTCGCTAAATGTATTTACAAACCATGAGCAATCTAAAAAGTATTAAATATTCCAAGTACTGTAAAGGGATCAGATTTGTTTGCTTTTATTTCATTGGACAATGGGATCTCACCAATGAGATCCCAGGGATAAGAGATCCTCCAATGAACAACAAGCTGTGATGATGTCACAGCTCCATAGATCATGAAATGAATAAAAGCTGACTCTTAGAAACAGTCAGCAGAGGGAAAGGGACCGTTAGAGGGATGACAATTCCGACACCTTCCCATAGAGTGGTTGGGTTGGGATGTCCATCGTTTGTGAATCTATCCAAACCTTTTGCTCATGGAATCTGGTGACATCAAAATCGGATCTGGTCCATAATTAGCAGTTTTCCTCGAAGGGTAAAGTCCCCCTTTATTTTGTAAACAAATGGCCATTAATAGGGATGTATAGAAATATCATCATTATACCCGACTCTCACTGTGCAATGCTGCCAGTCCTGGTCTTTAGCAGAAGGTGGGGCTTATGATGCAATCACAAGGCCTGCAAAGTCAACCTCAGGAACCCACCACCACCATCTCCTATTGGAGAATCAACAAATTTGGGAAGCATGTGTTGTGCTCTTTTCCTGTTGTCTGTATACCTGGGGTAGCAGAATTTACAGTGTATTTATTTACCATTAGTGGTGGTAGGGTCGATTTGGTTGATTTACACAGTTATCATTTTGCAATGTATGAAACTAATTGACTTAATAGAGGTGACAACTCCCAGCATGACCCCAACAGCATAGGCATAGCCAGTACCTGGAAAGGCCTAGGGCCAGATTTACTAAACTGTGGGAAAGGAAAAGTGGAGATGTTGCCTATAGCAACCAATCAGATTTTAGCTGCCATTCTCTAGCATGTAATAGGAAAGTGAGAGCTAGTATCTGATTGGTTGCTATGGACAACATCTCCACTTTTCCTTTGCCGCAGCTTAGTAAATTTGGCCCCTAGAGTTCTGCACATTGCAGGGGGCGTGCACTCCCCATTACGGGAGCGTAACTGCGGACCCCCCGCACGCTTAACGGATCTGGCCCATTGTTTGAACTTCCATTACAATACCAAGATTAAAAGTTTTCCCAATGCTAATTAAAATTGTGTATATTAGAATAATATCCCAGGTTGTATCATTATTTTTTCAAAAGAGAATTTGTACATTTTCAATACTAGTATTTTCAAAGCCCAGAAATATTAAGGACAGTGTATGAGAGTCGCTCCAAGAAGAACATTTAAAAAAATCCACATTGTAATAAGCAATATTATTACATGACTAATGGATTATCATTGAGAACCATCCATATACATTAAGATGCAGAAATAATATTGGTTTTGACTGTGGTTGTTGGTGCGTGTTTCCTGATGTGCCGGGTTACAATAACTCTGGGGGACAAGGCAATATTTACAGTTCATGATCTTACATTGTATAGTCCAACAGATATTTATTTTCTATCAATAAGAATGAGTTACAGATAGCAGAACCAGCTGGGATTTAAAGGTTTATATGGCTTATGTGTTTGTATTCCTAGTTTTAATCCAATTGTTTTACCTAGGTAAAGATACCTTTTCTACATTCTGTTTATCTAACTCCAACCCCATAGTTAGCCAGAGATTGTCATCTGAGGTCGCAACCTGTCAGGAGCATGCAGCCAAGTCTGCCCCCACCAATGGGTCTCCAGTGACTCCCGGTTAGATTCCACGTCTTTTGATTGTGCAGCCACCTTTTTGTGCCAGGGCGGTGTTGGACCACAGACACTGTTTTGGAGGTTTTAAAGGGGTGCCTCCAGGTGATTTGGCTCTTAATTAAAAACGTGATGTATAATCCATTATTGTGAATCTCAAGCATTAAAGGTGGCAATACCATATATTAAGAATGCATTTGCTGGGATGAATGTCTGAATTTTGCCACTGAGACTGCCACCAGCTGAATTGAATCTACTGTCAGTGGCGAAATAGTATGAATAAAGAAGTTGTCTTTTGGGAACTGGTTCTATGAAGAAATGGCCCTATTTCACCAAATAACCACTTTCAGTAGTGGAGGGTTAAGGTTAGGCTGTTAGAAGGGGAAATTTAGAGTTAGACTGTGGGACATGGAGGGTTAAAGTTAGGGTGAGGGGATAGTTAAAAAAAAATCTGCCAGGTGTTGTCACGTCGCTTTCATGCTGAAGACATCTTGCAGCAGTATTGCTGTTGTTGCTTTATGATCAGGATGTGATTGTCACTAATCAGCCTTTCTAAGGCTGGGTTGAGCTGAGAGGTGGGTTAGGTTGTGGCAAGGGGAGGGTTAAGGTTGGGCTTGAGATAAGAGGAAGATTAGATTTAGGCTGCAGGGGGGGAGGATAAGGGTTAGGCTGCAGTGAGAGGATGGTTAAGGTTGGGTTGAGGTAAGAGGAGGGTTAGGGTTAGGCTGCAGGGAGGGAAGGGTTAACACTAAGGTCAGTATAATAATACTGTTATCAGTAATTGTTGTCAGTAAATTAAACCTGTTGAGTACAATTTTGTAGACATTCATACACTGTCAACTTAATGTTGCTGAGTGTTTGAACGTCGCAAAACTGACTTTATAACTTGTATACCACACCCTGTCCAGAAATACACCACGGATTATCTGTGTCTATATTTCAGGGGTGAACACCCTATTAAAATGTACCGGATACTCCTATAACGGGGAGGAAACTGTATTAATGTGACACCATTACAGACTAATAAATGTAACTAATTTGTAGAGAGATTATTACTCATCTCGTCCCATGTCTGGCTGGGAAATATTTTTTTAAAGTGTTGAGGAGAAAAAGCCAAACAGTTAAGAATTTTCCGTGTAGCAGCAACACCATGTGCTTCATATTTTTCTGTCAAATAGGATTTCTGGGCACTCTAGGTTGTTTGCAAGGAAACCTAAATTCTCCCAGACAATATAACTTGTTTTGCTCTTTTTTTAATATTGTTAAAAAGCAGAGAGGCATTTATCAAGCTGACAGCCCAGGGCAAGCACCAGGATTAACAGCTGTAATATCAGATCTATCGGCTGCTTCATAATAAGAACTCTAGAGATACAGTCAGGTTTTCACAATCATTTTTCCAACAAGATAAAGAAAGATGAAGCTAAAGTCTACAGGTCGAATACACACCTAAGAGTGAGTTAGGTATAGACAGAATCACACCTAAATCTCTGGTGCATTCCTCGACCCCCCCCCCTTTTCAGTATAACATGGGATTGCTCAAGTCTGCACTTGCACCTAAAACAAGGTGTATGTGCAGCTCTGGATCAGTTCCTATGTGTGCACAGGTAAACTCAGTTTCCAGTTATCACCATTAAGCATAACTACGTTTTTAGAATGTCACCGAGTACAGAAACTATAAAACCAGTGTTTGAAATTTGAAAAAACCTTACATTGATCCTAAATCACCATAAAAGTTTTGTCTAGCCACAACTTAAAAAAATATACTTACCAGGTAATAGAGGATCCTCAATGCAGAGCATAGAAGGCCTATAACCATTTGCCATCATCAAGCCCCGTACCGACCCCTATTACAAGAAAAAACGGGGCAGTATGAGCCAGGGGGTGGAGCCTAATGACGTGATTTGCATAACCCACGTCATTAAGCTCCGCCCCCGCGTGCGTCGCTAGCTTCTCTCCGGGATCTCCCGGAGGGAAGCTGCCAAAAGTCGGCAACCATGCCTAATCTAAATCCCTCCCACTTCTACCTAAACACTCCCTGAGGCGGCATTACATTGCCTCTTTCTAACTAAACTGCTCCGTGCAGAGGAATCTACGTACTTAAGTGGTATGTAGATTGCGTAAATGACCTACTAGACATCTGCAGATGTATGTAACAAATTGTCTGACTTTTATTTTAAGGATAAAATGTTATTGTTTGTTGCTGGGTGATTGCTAGAGTGCCAGGCCTTTTTGTATTTGTGTAAACTCCCCTTACCTTGAGCACCTGCATTATATTACCTTATAAATTGATTTGAGCAACCTCCAATTTGGATTTTTGTTTTAAAGCGTGTCTGGGATAGCCGCTGACAGGGGGCGCTGTCTCAGAGTGGCTGTTTTGGAGACTTGGGGACCTCTGCCGGGGGGTGAGCTCTCAATTAAAAAATACATGATATATGACCCAAAGTTGGGACTCTGATTGTTTTAGAGTTAGGACCAAAACAGAGAAGCCTTGTAAGTGGCTGGTGGCTTATCATATATCTGCAGATGTATGTAACTGATTCTCTGACTTTTATTTTAAAGGTAGAATGTTATGGTTTATTGCTGGGTGATTGCCAGAGTGCCAAGCCTCTTTGTATGTG
>WWET01000067.1:1129415-1140225 GCA_011038615.1 Limnodynastes dumerilii | reverse complement strand
TCACCCCCCCCCCCCCCCCCCCCCCAGTTGCCGGACCTATTCTGACGATGCAGTTACCAACTAAATGGCGACTGTAGAATTGTCGAAAACCAAGGAAATTAGAAAACTGCTATTGGTAACGGGTATAGTTCCCAATAGTGATAGGCTGCGCTGGGATAAGCTTAGGGTTTAGGCGGAAGTACATGGAGGGTGAGGGTTAGGAGAGGGTTAAGGTTTAAGGTTTGATGAAAAGACTTACCTGTCAGCGGTTCACTCCACACCTGCAGGAATTGCAGCACCGCTGCTTTTTAAAATGGAGGCTATTCATTCATTCAGCTGCCTTATGTCAATCTTACCAGCAAACCCACTCCCCCCCCCCCCTTTCCCCGGCTAACATTAGTGTTAAGGAATCATGGTTATGGTCAGGATTATTGTAATGCCCCAAAAATATGTTTCCATTACAATATTCGATTAGACAGGTGTCATGATATCGAATCTGTCTGATTCATAAATGGCGAACAGTGAACGCTGCCAGTATTCTAATCCTGGCATGTGAATGGTCTAAAATCAGATCAATGAACCAGCAAACCACACCCCAGGGACCAGGAACGATGCTGACATGACGATGCTGAAACTGCAGTTTCCATGGCGATCCATGTAAACTTTGCATCTTCCCACCGGCCCATTCTCCTTAATGTGGACTGACTAATATTTATTAATTGTTGGAGTGGATTTTCTCACTCACTTACAAGAGTATTAAGAATTCCAGCAGACTCCTCATACAGGAAAAGGGAGGTATTTATTGGGAGACTACTAGAATACAAATATAAACCAATATAATATTTACAAACTCACATACACACATACACACACTCTTATATAATTTATATTTTACCCACTGCAATTACCAATGGCTTTTGTAGATACTATGATGTCTGCATACATCTCGCAGATCATCATGGGATGAATATTAGTAAATGTACCAAATGGAGTTGCCAGGTTTGCAGCAGATGGTCTTCCCTCACATGTACAGGCTTATAGGAACTCACAGTGATCCACTAACTAACAAGACTTCCCTAACACACATACATACACACAGAGCAGGGTTAATTGTGTCAGCAGCCAATTAACCTGCGAATATGTTTTTTGGCATGTGGGAGGAAATGAGAGAGCCTGGAGACTAGATATAATAATACATAACATTATATTACTCAGGTTTGACAACTTTCCCAGAATATCCATGAGACTCCCGAAATTTGGGCAGTTCTCTCAGTATCCCGGGAAAATCTCCTACAAGTCCCAACCCCCTGTCAATGTCTATTGTAATCCCTAGACCAGGGGTAGCCAACCCGTGACTCTCGAGTCGCATGCGGCTTTTCCTGTGATGAAGGCGGCTCCTGTCTGACGTCTATTTCTCCCATCTATTCTATTTAATAGACTCTGTATAATAAATAGAATAGATTGAAGAAATAGATGGCGGGGCAGGAGCCGCATACTTCACAGGAAGTAGAGTCTAGTAGAGTCTGAAAAATGGGGCTCCTGCTCGCCGTCTATTTCCCCTGTTTTTACAGTAAGAGTAATAGACTGAGGAAATAGACGGGGGACAGGAGCCGCATTCACAGGAAAGCTGCCCTGCAGGAACCACCATACTAATAGGTTTCAAAGCAGAAACCTATTTCTTTGTGTAATGCTATAAAATAGCATTACACATAGGTTATATGCAATGCTATTTAAAAGCAGTGCACATAGATCACTGCTTTGACGCTGCTGCCCACGAGCCATAACCCTTGCAACCCAGAGATTGCTATATCACAGTAACATAGCAATCCCTGGGATGTAGGTGCTGAGACTCATGCATAGCAGCTGTAAATCAGAGAACTATTTTTATGTGCAATGCATTTATATAGCTATATGAAATGGTATTTAATAGCATTGCACCTGAAAACAGATCTCTGATTTGCAGAAGGTATAAGCCTCAGCACCTGCAAATGTCTTGTTTGCTTGGTAGGTGCCAAATGAAGAGCCCCTGGAGGGGTGGACTTAATCATGTGACCACATCTACGTCATCGTAGCTCAGCAAGGAAGGGGGAAAGCTGCATTTCTTCACAGTGGGCTATACAACAAGAAATAGAGTTAAGAGCAAGTGGGGAAAAAAATTATTTATTTATCCATTACCTTCAATATATATATACTTTTTGGCTCTGAGGGTGGGCCTGGTTTGCCACGCCTGCCCTAGAGTTACTAGGGATTGGTGGAACTTGATGATGTCATATAGCCCTGCCCACTCCTGGAACACTAGAGATTACAGCAATGATTGACAGGGGTGGGACATGTTTTGCATAAATTGTGTCATTAAGCCCCGCCCTCTTGTAGGAATCCATGGCTTTCCTTTGGGATCTCCCGAAAGAAAGCTTTAAAAAGTCAGCAACCTTGATATTACTATTATACATT
Source organism: Limnodynastes dumerilii (assembly GCA_011038615.1). NCBI lineage: Eukaryota > Metazoa > Chordata > Amphibia > Anura > Limnodynastidae > Limnodynastes > Limnodynastes dumerilii. The sequence goes on along the minus strand of WWET01000067.1, from coordinate 1,137,795 downwards.
CATTATGTCAAATACATTTCTAACAATATTGCAGATTTCTCCACTTATAAGGAATACCACAGTCATCTTTTCAAATGTAAAGAAATGTCATACACATGGGGCCTGATCCAGAGCTACGAAATTTTCGCACGACGGGCGAATGCGAACGTTCGCTCGTGCGTATCAACATACACGCCCCTAACACTCCCATAGTAAAGTCCCTGCTTACGGCGGCTATACCCTACACTGGGTACGACCGTCGGCCGTACGAATTTTCGCACAAAATACGCAAAGCGTACGGCCTTAGCACGCCCATACTGTACAATTTAAATGGCTATCCCCGCCTCCCTGTTGTAAAACGAGCGCCCAGCCGACCGTCGTACTGAACGCACGCCCCTCGAGCGAAAAATTCGCACACCATACGAACGCTATACGCTCATGTCGTCCAGCCGACAGGAAGCTGTCATACTGGGCATGCGCAGTGCGAATTTTCGTACGAAAATACGCAAAAAACGGGCGTACGCTCGCCCGTCGGACAGCAATTTCGTAGCTCTGGATCAGGCCCATAGATACAGTGACGCATCCTGGTAGGAGGAAATAAACATTTACAACTAGAAAAGCAAAACACATCAGTAACAGGAAAACATAAACTCTCAGACGGTAAAAAAAACCACAACTGATTTGCTAAATTATAGGATAGAGTTCAGAGACACAAATCCATTTTCTGTTCTGTGGTAAAAACATAAATATAAATTACAAAATGTATTAATCAAATGAATTATCTTATATATTCTTTATTGTTTATAAAATGAAGCCACAATGGACCTGATCCAGACTTTTCTTAAAAAGGAAACTGCACACGGACCTCTCCTCTCCCCGCCCTCCCCGGCTAATCTAAATCCCTCCCCCCTCCCACTTCTGCCTAAACACTCCCCGAGGCAGCATTACTCCGCCTCTGTCTAACTAAAATACTCAGTGCATTATTTAAAGACCGCACAAATACCGGTACGTAGATTGCGTAAATGACCTGCTACACATGCGTAGTAGATCATTTCGTAAAAATACGCACTTAAAAATCAGATGCTTCTTAGGTGTGGATACGGGTCACAGTTGTTAAAGTCTGCATGTAAGAGGCTTGGCCGCTCCCATGACCCCTCCCCCTCTTGCGTGTGAATATTAGTTGATTTCCATGTTTATAATCCTACCTTATTTTCTCAGCGCGATTCGCTGTGCGCGTGGAATGCTCTGACGTTCTCTGCTCGAAGCGCCTAACCCAGCCCACACTGTATAATTTCCACCCTCCCCCCATTCCGCCCACACTGCACATAATCTAACGTACAAAGCATGGTCACGCCCTGACGTACAGAACTCTGAGCGTATGGACGCCAGTTCCGTACATGCAAAGTTCCGATGTGTAACATCTGGTGCACGCAGCGCAGTGCGTTCATAAGGTCCGACATGCGCAAGTCGGTTCTCGTTATTAGTTCTGGATTCGGTTCATTGTTTATTGGTTGAACATGAAGTATATATAAAGTTGTTTAAATTCCCAATTAGAAAATGGTGTATTATAATATATATATATATAAATAAAAACTACCATTTAAGAGCTGGTCCAGAGCTGCGCTTCGGTAGCAGGGCTGCCCGTGCGCCTGTGTTCGTATCCGCGTGCCCTGCGCTAGTGGAAGGGGGTGTCCCACCGTAGTTCAATTAGAAAGTGGGCCTTTCAGGCACAGTATCGACCCGGAGTCCCTGAGCTCCCTCCAAGCTCTTGCACCATCTCAGGGGGTGACGTCAGTCTAAGACGGAGGATATTTTCTAGGAATAAACAGATCTTTGTAATATAAATAGTGTCCTACACATGGGAAAAATATAGAAACATGACATTTATGAATGATTGGATGTATAAAATACATTTCTGGCCATAGTCTGAACTCCAGGAGCTTTTATTTCTTTAAGCCTGAATAGCAGTGTGTTGCCGCACAGTATGCTCAGCCATTTTTATTTACTATAGATTATATATTTTATATAAAAAGCAGACTGGTAGAGCTTACTGCACTACGGGTGTGGGCCCCCGGAAAAAACGGTCCTATTTTGATAGGGCCGTTTCCTCCCAGCCAGTTTCATACTGGTTGGGATTTTGATTTTGTCTTGATGAGGCATAGCCATCGATCCACGGAACACCGAACACGGTGCTCCGAAAGGAAAGCCTAGAAACTACCCCAACCCTCCCCCTAATTCTAACCCTAACCCTCCCATTACCCCAAACCTAACCTTTCCTTCCCCGCAGCCTGACCCTAACCCTCCCTCTCCCGCAGCCTGACCCTAACCCTCCCTCCCCTGCAGCCTGACCCTAGCCCTCCCTTCCCCGCAGTCTGACCCTAACCCTGGAGAGGTTACTCACCTTTCCCATGGTGCAGGTCCTGCGGTAGCGGCAGCAGTGTTCTGAAAAGGAATAGGTAAGTATCCCGATTGGCATACTCACCCATTCTACAAATCCCTCATTCTATGCGGGGAATGCACTACACCTAGAGCTGCATTACACCTAGAGCTGCACTACACCTCTCAGCCTCTGCATATGAAGATCCCTTTGCGCATTTGAAAAGACTGCCCCTTTACACCACGTACTATCCAGAGTTGGGAGTTTAGAGGAAACACACAACTAGGGATGGAATGTTACTACATGTGGGTTCTGTTTGCTCAGCGCTTCCATAACTCATCGGCTCCTTAGTGTCCAGTATACATTTTGGAATGATTGACCGGTTCCAAACTCTTGTCTATGCACCTGGAGACCGCTATCCTCACAAGCAAGGGAGTTACGATCACAGGACCATTCCCTTAAGGACGGACTAATTGTACATTTTAAATAGATCCCTCCCCTTGATCCTATAATTATATGTCACACCAATTGGAAATTTTATCGTTCATATTTTGGAACAAATTTTCACATCAAGTTGAGTAATGATGTGAGTATAAAATGTGATTATTATGTATTAAAGTCAATCTTTGGAACTATTAAATGAATTTAGGGAAAAGGACAGTGCATATCATCAAGGCCTTAACTAAAGGGTATGCGAAAGTGGTGATAATCAGTTCATATAGATGCAATATCAGTTTAGCACTAGAGGGCGCAATTTTTCCTTTTTATCTCTAGCTGTGGCTCTGCATGTCATATAAAAAACATTTGGCAGCTTTCGTGACAAGGGACATTTTGGTTTCTGGACAGAGCATGAGACATAAGGTAGAGAGGTAGAAAGGAAGCCACCAAAAGAACTTATATCATAACTGAATGTCTCTCCGCCATTTCCTCTTGGGGCAGCTTGGTGGCTCAGAGAGTAGCACTTGTGTCTGAAGTCATGAGTTCGATTCCTGGACTAGGCCTTATCTGTGTGGAAATACAACAATAAATATCAGTGTAAAGATAACATGTATGAAATTAAAAACTAAAAAACGAAGAACTAAATAGCGGCATACAGGTATAGTTACATAAAAGTCAATGGTGAAGCTTTGGGTGATGTAATCCAAAAAGGACTTTCTCCCGATATCCCTACAATCAATATAGTTTTCCACAGATCATATGAAGAAAAAATAAATAAATGATTAATATGTGGTGCTCAATATCAGTCAATATTTAAATCAATGATATAGGCAAAAAAATTATTTACTGTTTAAAAGACAAAAGTACACATATATTATAGCTCTTACAAATTGATCAGCCCATTTATGGCTGTAACATCAATAAAAGGCATACATATCACAAAAATATCATAAAAAAAATATATAAAGTGCATAACAGCAGGGCAGATCCCATACCAAAGTGACTGTGCTTCAAGTTCAAGGATAGCAGCGAATGTGGACGTCCTGGCTGACTCCTGAGCAGAGACACAGAAACCGTGGGAGTCCCGTGGATGTGGTGTAATGGAGGAATCTTAACGCGTTTCGGGGCTGGACCTTTCTCAAAAGTGATGAGTAGGTTAATTGGCAGCTGAATAAATTAACCCTAGTGTGTATGTATGTGTTAGGTACCTCAGTATGTAGCTCCAATGGGGCACAGATTGATGTGAATGTGAAATATTCTCTGTAAAGTGCTACGTAATCTGATAGCGCTATATAAAAACCTGTAAATAAAAATAAATCCTGGATGTCCTCCCGTCATCTCAGGCTTAATCTTTAAGTACAGAACTAATAATATTTCCCCCTGCCAATAAAAGCTACCTACCTGGTCTCTCTAATTCTGCTGACAATACTGAAATAATCCCTATTCATAATGCTCACTGCCTTGATGTTACACTTGGCTATGAACTGTCAATTGTTCCCCACACACAATCTGTTTCTAGATCCTGTTATAAACATCTAAAAAAAAACTAGAATACGCAAATATCTTACGCAAGACACTGCAAGAGCTATCATTCATGCACTCATCATCTCCCGTCTTGATTATTGCATCGCTCTCCTTATTGGACTCCCACGGTATAAAATTACCCCCATACAGTCTATATTGCATGCAGCAGCTAGACTGATTTTCCTTGCTTCTAGAGCTGGTTGCATTTGTCAAGCTCTACATTGGCTACCTGCATTTTATTGCATCAAATTCAGAATCCTTTTACTAACTTTCAAAGCCATCAATAAGACTGTGCCTTGTGAAATTCTATTCTCACTTTAAAACATCAAAATATTAGCGTAATACTATACTATGGCTATAGTATATGCTGCTTCTGACATACATGTTGATGAGGTGTAAACCTACCCCCTGCCCTTAGATGGCACCAAAAAGTCTGGGATCTTACATCCAATGTATAACATCAGAATGTAATATTTTCTCTAAACTTGAATTTAACAAAATTTAACCTTCACAAAAATTACACCAATCTGTGATTTCCCAATTTAGTCACTCAATATTTCTCTCCAAGACATAGGATGAAAGGCTAATGTCTCCCCTCCTGTGCATTCAGGCTAACAAAGTGTGCGGGTCAATCCAATATGAAAAGGCTTAATTAGGGGCTTCCCATTCGGAAAACAAAACCACATTTTCTCTAACATGACATACTGCCCTAGAAATCAATACATTTTCCAATACAATAGAACAAAAAACACAGGTCCCGCTTCTAATTCAATATATGAAAGGTGTGCAAGTGTATAGATAAATGGAGAGGTGCAGCCATTGACCAAAATGACCCCTGTGCAACTACAAGAAACAAAAGAGAGGTCCGGCGCTCCAAACAAGCATTATATAACACTATGTGTCAGCACATACATAAAAAGGAGGTTTAGGTCACAATATAGCTATATTGGGTAAGTCCCTATCCATCTGCTATATGTGTACTCAGGAGGTCTATGTTAAGACACCCCTCTTGAACACACCACTTGCAGACATTTCATATATTGAATTAGAAGCGCGGCCTGAGTTTTTTGTTACTTTTCTAGTTTCACTTTGGGAGTTTGACCCCTCCCACAAAATGGCTGCTTGCACACTGTTCAAATAGTAGGAGTGTCTTAACATAGACCTCCTGAGTACACATATAGCAGATGGATAGGGACTCATCTACAGGAGGTGCCTTGATGCTGGGCAGGTGAGATAACCCAGTATAGCTATATTGTGAACTAAACCTCCTTTTTATGTATGTGCTGACACATAGTGTTATATAATGCTTGAAGCGCCGGACCTCTCTTTTGTTCAAATACAATAGAATTTATACAATAACCATTAACAAGATTGCACCCACTTACATATCTTCACATATATTCCAGCTCTCAGATCTTCAAAGGATCTTCATCTCTTCTACACTTAATAAATGCTTTGATTCCTGGTTACAAAACTTCTCCTGGGTTGCACTTTATGCAGGATCGTTGCTTGGAAGGAAGACGACTGTCATGGTACTAGCTCATCCTAACGCGTTTCAAACCTAACACAGTTCTTTTACAAAGTGGTGGAAAAAGAACTGTGTTAAGATAACTGTGTAGTAATAAGATAAATTTTCATTATGGAATTTTCATTTTGTGTGGAGTACATTTGTGTTCACTTACTCCATCCATATGATTGTTTAAACTTTGACTTCCATTAGCACTGAGTAACCATTTTTCTCCTTTTTCTTCTTTGCATTAGCAGGGTTGGCAGAGCCCTGAAAGATATGCTGTCTGGTTTAGGTTAAGAGCGGTAGATACCTTTTCAGTGCTTATCTGATAAGTTCACAAAACAGGTATATGTGTTAGAGCAACAGGAACTCCAAGGTGAGAGTAGGGACAGCTACTTTCCAAGAACAAGTCAACTCTTGGGGCCAGATTTACTAAGCTGCAGGTTTGGAAAAGTGGAGATGTTGCCGATAGCAACCAATCAGATTCTTGCTGACATTCTCTAGTATGTAATAGGAAAGTGAGAGCTAGAATCTGATTGGTTACTATTGGCAACATCTCCACTTTTCCAAACCTACGACTTAGTAAACCTGGACCTTTGTCTTGGTGAAGGATCTACATATTGGACCTGAACCAGACATCCTTGTGTGTTCCTTATGCAAGGAGGTCTGAAAGCCCTGCCACTCTCCTCTCACATACGAAATTCTGGACACGTGTGTAGCCCAGTGACTTGCACAAACAACTTGCGTAACTCAGCTGTTGTACAGGAGTCTGGATCAGGTGCATTGTTCTTATCCTTTAGTCAACATTCTGCATACTTAGGGATTTGTAATTAAAATGTATAAAATGCAAACATGTCCTACATCAGGTCTGGTTAATCTGTGGCTCTCCAGCTGTTGTGAAACTACAAATCCCAGCAGGCTTTGTTAGGTATCAGCTATGCCTATGCAGTTAAAGCATGCTGGGACACGTAGTTTTGTAACATCTACAGAACCACAGGTTAGCCAGTCCTGAACTACATGGATTATCATTGCACTTGGAATGACCAAGCCCCAACTCAGGGGCCAGATTTACTAAGCCGCGGGTGTGGATAAATTGAGATGTTGCTCCTAGCAACCAGTCAGATTCTAGCTCTCACTTTCCTAATACATACAAGAGAATGTAAGCTATAATCTGATTGGTTGCTACTTTTCCAAATCCGCAACTTAGTAAATCTAGCCCCAAGAGATCAGATGAAGGTAAAAGCTGACTGAATGCAAAAAGTCCTCGTATGTTTATAGAGTGTGGTTTAATTACAACAGACTAAGCTTATATCACAATATAATGTGTGCCATATACATTTATGTATAACAGACAACTACAACTACTATTTGAGGGTAACTAGGGTCTAGGGTCAGTATAGTTTTCAATAAACAAATGGGCAGACTAGATGGGCCATGTGGCTCTTATCTGCCGTCACTTTCTATGTTTCTATGTTACAGGGAAGGTAATTGGTGCTTTTTCTTTTTAATGTGCTTTAGTGTGTATTAAAGTATGTATGGTTATCTTGTGTAAACTCAATACAGTTCATGTGTCCCAAGTCTGTCATGATTTAAAAATAAGTATTGCGACACAGGACAGCTTGGGAAGTATCTCATTCTGATAAACAAGGCTATCAGATGCTGGCATGATATTACAAGGGTTTAGTAACCTCTGTCATCTGTGAAATGAATTGTGGGATGGCCTTAATAAAAATGGTCTGGATTCACAGTTACGTAGTTTTCATTTAACGTACGTTGTTTTAAGAATTGCGCTACTGCGCATGCATAATAGCTAATTTACGCTATCTACGTACCATTTCTGTACGTAGATTGCGTAAGCGAGGTCTAGTAGCTCAATTCTTAATACAACGTACGTAAGACGAAAACTACGTGAATGTGAATCCGGGCTCATGGGTCCAAGGTATAAGGTATAGTTTGTCATCTTACAATGTCCTACAGAGTTACACTTTATTATTCTGTATTATCATAACAGATGAAATATATCATTGAAATTTCCAGGCTGAGCGTATTTTTACAAAGATAAAAAGTAAACCCATCTGATGATGAAGCCACACAGTCTCTTTTGTTTAATGTCAACCCACGAATAGAAAAAAATCTGAGCACTAGTTAAAGGTCAAAAAAACAATTTTATGAACCGATCCTCCTGTGTAATGCATTCATTGACTCTGAAACTGTTCTAAGTTCCACCTAAAACAGTGTGTTTCACATTTGCTTTAGAACAGATAGAGGATATTTAAAAATCAGATACAATATATAGCACTTTATTATTACACGGCACATTGTTTAAACATTCACATTATTGCATATCGTGGCCCGGATCCAGAATGAACATTATGAAAGTGCCATCCTATATTCTGTACGTGTGAGGGTAGTTCCAGGGTCACCATCAAGGGGTATGCCTCTGCTGATACTTGCTGCTGAGAGCTGCTGGGGGCTGGTGGCACACAGGGGCATCACAACTTTTTAAGAATTTTGGCCCTCCCACTGGTGCCCCCATCTCATCTTGGTGCACC
>WWET01000067.1:1077270-1098689 GCA_011038615.1 Limnodynastes dumerilii | reverse complement strand
ATTAAATTAAAACTTTGCTGCACTTAATATAACATGTTTTTGTATAGATAAAACCAGTCCTGCAATCCCTCCCAAAGCTTATAAATTGCAGCCAATCAGAGAGTATTGTGTTGTAAATCAGTAACACTATGCAGCGATTGGCTAGACTATTAGCACTTACATTTCTGCACTGTGCTCCCTGTTCTTCATAGACTTCAGATGCAATGGTTTCTGCAGCAGCTGTATCTGGATTAAAACTTTGCTGCACTTAATATAACATGTTTTTGTATAGATAAAACCAGTCCTGCAATCCCTCCCAAAGCTTATAAATTGCAGCCAATCAGAGAGTATTGTGTTGTAAATCAGTAACACTATGCAGCGTTCGGATTGGCTAGATGTCCTGTTATAAGGTGTGAAAGATTTCCTTATGGCAAAGCTGTTGTTTAAATAAGACAGTAGAGGGCTTAAGTGCCGGAACACAGAGAATCAGAGATGGATGCTAATGCCAGGTACACACTGTTTACGAATTCCCCGGCTGATGATCCAATAGCCAGGGAGATTGGACCGCATCCTGACTTACGAATCCCTGCTCTATTCAGCCCCCTGTGTGTCAGAGGCCACTTCTCTCATGTGTACAGGCTTACGATAGCAGGACCCTATCTAAATATGCTCCGTCCTATAAAGAGGTGAAGATGCAAAAATCTGCATAGGGCATAAGGGCCCAGATCCTCACCTACTTGGAGATCTCCTGGAGGGAAGAGATAGAAAGTTGGCAATTCTGATATACATATAGGGAATGCAGCGCGTGCTTAAGCATGGTCGCAAAATGCTGCCTTTTTATGGTGCTTGCAAGCAGATAACGAACTCCAGGCTAAGCAGGTGCAATCCTAATGGGATCCGCATAAGGTTGATTGGATCGTTTAAGAAGACTAACCAATCAGATGATTGCTGAGTGTGTTTGGATGCTGACAAATAGGTCCAGCATAGACAGTGCCTGATAACTGTATAGTATAGTTGCCTACTTTTGCAAATGCCAGGAAAACTATTTTAGAATAAAAATGTCAGTATTTATTGATTATTACATTGTCAGCGAATACTTTCATTACTATCTTTATAGAAAAGCTAAAAGTGACGCTGCAGCTGATTAACAAGATTCTTTCATTACATCTTGGCCTCCATGAAATTGGTCATCTCCATAGACCTCAATGGATGAAAATAGAATCAGGGAGATTACCAAACACTTCAGGGAGTCAGGGAGATCACCCAATCTTCAGGGAGTCTCTGAGTTTGCAAGTATACTGTATAGTGTGTGCTCAGACTAAGGATTTTAGGGAGATTTGCTGATAAAACAGAACTAGGCGTATCCCATGATACACCTCTGTGCATAGGCCCCCAACACTCACAAAACAGTGAATTTGCCATTAGGGCCTGAACTGTTTTCCTAAAGGTCATAAGACTACAATCACGCAGGGGCTGAGGTGAGGTGAACCAGAGGCCTGAATGAACATTTTACAGGACTTACTTAACTCCATTGACTGAATAGTGTTTTAAAAGGATCTGATTTTTCTTACATTGCTAAGTGTATAGCGAGCAGTCAGCACAAGGCTGCAGAATATTTTGTACGGCTCAGCTGATCCATGAAAATCTTTAGTGACCAATCGGAACATATTCCAACCCATTCAGGCTTAAGAGCAGACTTACAAAAAGGGCTGTTTTCTGATTGCTAGGATGTGATTAACACTTTACGTAACTATGCACGGCCACGATTTCTGTGCGGATCTGTATCCAGACCTTCATACTGATTGTCACACATGTGTATTTTGGACAGCGGGGCGGGAGGGGGAAGGGATGGTAATTTGACATTATAGGAACGTCTTACACACGATGCCCTATGCAGACTCCCTACACCTCCCCATTATAAGTGTGCACGGATCAGAAATCTTACAGTAGGGGTTAGGACTTGGAAAGCCATGTAATACCGCTTTCAGATCGCCACCCCGGCAATATCCCGGGTTCACCTTTCACACTGCACCCCTACCCGTGTCGGACCCGGGAATAACCTTGCTTTTCACCCGGGTTGAATTCCCGGGTCTTCTGACACGGGTCCACCGGAAGTACCCCTTTCACATCTCCATGAAATACCCGGGATTTTGCCGAGACACGGGTTTTTGGCGAAAATCCCGGGTATTTCATGGCGATGTGAAAGGGGTTTTAGTTAGACTCCTAGGTGGCATCCAGTGTCTCTGAGATCCGAGTACATCACAAATGGAAGTCCAGCAGGCAGGGGAGAGGAGAAGAGGAGTAGTTGGTAAGGGTCGTTATTTATAGTGGTGATAGAAGACCTGAAAACAGAGATCGTGTGACATTGCAAATAAAACAACATCCTTGTGGGATACAGAATTTGCAGTCATAGAGCATACTTATAATTACCATGGGTCTGATTCAGACTTAAGAAGGTGCTTAAAATAAGAGAGGAAAGTTACTCCTGGGCTAAACCATGCTGTTTGCAGGGGGAGTCAAGTTAATTGTATTCTTTGCATGCAGGGATATATCTTTGAATTGCTTACGGCACACAGATACTGACCAGCGTTACTATCACACTGTTATTTAGACTTGGGATAGGAAACATCACTTCTCAACTCTAATACTGTTTGCAACAGATGAAACATGACTCCCCTGCAATCACAATGGTTTAGCCCAGGAGTGACATTCCTCTCTTATTTTAAGCACCCTCTTAAGTCTGAATCAGGCCCCATATCCGGACTTAGGAAATGTGGGCCAGATCTAGACCTACGTTGCTAGCCGCAAACGTAAAATCGCACATTAGTACTTACTGCATATGCGCATGGCAGATGTTACACCACGTAACTCAGAGCGTATTGCCCACATATCAGCAGCGTAACAACGCACAAAGTGGCGTGACAGCCATACGACACCCGTATTTCCGCTTCAGAGGCGGGGTGAGGCATTTAAATCATACAGTATGGGTGTGTTTAGGCGTGTAAGTACGTGTGTCCTATACTGCGCCAGTACTTACGCTGTGTAAAGTTAAGGTAGGGCTTGGTAGGCGTAAAACGGCCAAAGTACATACATGCGAGGGGAGTGCCTAGGGTGTGCTATGGGTTGTGTGACATGGGTTGAGAGACATGGGTTGTGTGACATGGGTTGAGTTGTGTGACATGGGTTGAGAGACATGGGTTGTGTGACATGGGTTGAGAGACATGGGTTGTGTGAAATGTATTGGATTACATGGGTTGTGTGAAATGTATTGGATAACAAGGGTTGCGTGATATGGGTTGGGTGACATGGGTTGTGTGACATGTATTGGATGACATGGGTTGCGTGATATGGGTTGGGTGACATGGGTTGTGTGACATGTATTGGATGACAAGGGTTGTGTGATATGGGTTGTGTGACAAGGGTTGTGTGATATGGGTTGTGTGACATGGGTTGTGTGATATGGGTTGTGGGACATGTATTGGATGACAAGGGTTGTGTGATATGGATTGTGTGACATGGGTTGGGTGACATGGGTTGGGTGACATGGGTTGTGTGATATGGGTTGTGTGACATGGGTTGTGTGACATGGGTTGTGTGACATGTGTTGGGTTACATGGGTTGTGTGACATGTGTTGTGTGACATGGGTTGTGTGACATGGGTTGGGTGACATGGGTTGTGTGACATGGGTTGGGTGACATGGGTTGGGTGTCATGGGTTAGGTGGCTCATCTAGCGACACCAAACTTATTTCTCTTATTAGAGATCTTATGACTTTAATGTGAAGCAAGCTTCTTTAAACATATTGATTCAGTTTTTCTACAGTGGTTGTTCAAACCTCCCGTTCGGCCCCCCATTTACCATCTTGGGGGTGATTCCCTGCAGACTGTATATAACTGTCTTACAAACCAATTTATGCATATGGGTTGGGTGAGATGTGTTGGGTGACATGGGTTGGGTGAGATGGGTTGTGTGACATGGGTTGGGTGACATGGGTTGGGTGATATGGGTTGTGTGACATGGGTTGGGTGACATGCGTTGTGTGACATGGGTTAGGTGACATGGGTTGTGTGATATGGGTTGGGTGACATGGGTTGTGTGACATGGGTTGGGTGACATGGGTTGGGTGACATGGGTTGGGTGACATGGGTTGGGTGTCATGGGTTAGGTGGCTCATCTAGCGACACCAGAGAAAAATCCAGGTGTTTTCCAGGGACTTTCCAGTGCTCGTCATACGTATGGTCTCCGTGTTTCTATGTATAAGGTATAACATGCTTAGAAGAACAACTTACAACATCTAGAACACAAGGAAACAGAAACTGAGGCAACATCATGAAAACAAACAAACCCTCAGCAGAAATGTCCAGAAATATCTCTTTCTACAGAAGCTCCGCTGCCAGTTCCCCTTCTTTATATAATCAACAAGCATCTAAGCTAGACTTCATTAGAGAAGCGAAGAGGGTAGAAGAGGTGCACCCGTGGTAGCTAATGATTAGATGGTGTCTTTAAATCTATAGGGGGCCCCATGTGCTGCGATATGACGGCTCCCATCCAGCTATTGGTCCAATATTAAAATATGTAGCTGTAACAATGACAAAGCCTGCTAATAATGCATAGTCTCTTGCATAACTATTGGGCTATTGTTTAGAAGTGGTTCTTTTCTACTGGCAATGGACCTGATCCAGATCTAGGTGTGATTTCCGTATGAACGGAGTTGCTGAAGTCCGCACGCTAAAGGCTGGTGCGCTCCCATGACAATAACCTCTCACGTGTGGGCTTTAGCTGATAACACGGCTGCATTAACAGCAATGTAGGTCCTGGGCAAAGCAATACACAGGGGCCCATACAGCAAAACACAGGGGCCCATAAAGCAATACACAGGAATAAAAATGTCAACAAACTTTATAACATTGGGTCGTATTCACACCTAAGAGTGAGTTAGATGCAGACAGATTCGCAACCTAACTCACCCCGCCCCCCGTTATTAGGTGCCATATGGCGCTTCCATAGGGCTACCTTATCTTACCATGCGTAGATTCCGTCATAAGACATTGGGCCGTATTCAGAGATCCGTTTTTGAGGGGAGTTCTGTCGGTATTTTTAGGATCGGATCCACTGCGCACGCGTGGTAACTTTATGTACGTAGTTTACATTGACTATACGTATAGAAGTGCCTAACGGACGTACATGTGAATCGCACTTGGGGACATACGCACGGAAATCAGACGTACGAAAAAATTTACATAAAAGTGGGTGGGGGGAGGCATTTAAATGAACGTATAGAGGTGCGATTATCAAGAATCGCACGGACGGAGCACATATACGCAGGTAAGTACACACGTATAGAGCAGAGTGGTCTATGGACTCATAAGTCATCGACTGCACGTCCAGGAGAGGGGGGTGTCGGGGGTGTTGGGTGTTTTCTTGCTCCGTTCATGCGTGTAATTGCGTACTTTAAAAAAACGGATCTCTGACTAATGTGCCCTCCTGCATCACACTGCCCCTTTATTATCACACTGTGCCCTCCTGCATCACACTGCCCCTTTATTATCACACTGTGCCCTCCTGCATCACACTGTGCCCTCCTGCATCACAATGCCCCTTCATTACACTGCTGTCCCTTCATTATCCCACTGTGCCCTCCTGCATCACACTGCCCCTTCATTACACTGTGCCCTCCTGCATCATACTGCACCTTCATCACACTGCCCTTTCATTACACTGCCCCTTCATCACACTGCCCTTTCATTACACTGCCCCTTCATCACACTGCCCTTTCATCACACTGTGCCCTCCTGCATCACACTGCTGCCCCTTCATTATCCCACTGTGCCCTCCTGCATCACACTGCCCCTTCATTACACTGTGCCCTCCTGTATCACAATGCCCTTTCATTACACTGCCCCTTCATTACACTGGGCCCTCCTGCATCATACTGCCCCTTCATCACACTGCCCTTTCATTACACTGCCCTTTCATTATACTGTGCCCTCTTGCATCACACTGCCCCTTCATTACACTGCTGCCCCTTCATCATCACACTGCTGCCCCTTCATTATCCCACTGTGCCCTCCTGTATCACACTGTCCCTTTATTATCACACTGTGCCCTCCTGCATCACACTGCCCCTTTTTTATCACACTGTGCCCTCCTGCATCACACTGTGCCCTCCTGCATCACACTGTGCCCCTTCCTCACACTGCCCCTTCATTACACTGTGCCCTCCTGCATCATACTGCCCCTTCATCACACTGCCCTTTCATTACACTGCCCCTTCATCACACTGCCCCTTCATTACACTGCCCCTTCATAACACTGCCTCTTCATTACACTGTGCCCTCCTGCATCACACTGCTGCCCCTTCATTACACTGCTCCTTCATCACACTGCCCTTTCATTACACTGTGCCCTCCTGCATCACACTGCTGCCCCTTCATTATCCCACTGTGGCCTCCTGCATCACACTGCCCCTTCATTACACTGCTGCCCCTTCATCATCACACTGCTGCCCCTTCATTATCCCACTGTGCCCTCCTGCATCACACTGTCCCTCATCACACTGCCCCTTTGTCACACTGCCCCTTCGTCACAGTGCCCCTTCATCATACTGCCCCTTCATCACACTGCCCCTTCATAACACTGCCCCTTCATTATCACAGTGTTTCCCCTTTGGCATCACCCTGTGCCCTTTTTCACACTTTTGCCCCTTCTTGTATTCACTGGCGGTCCCTAGAGAGATGAGGATTACCCCAGCTCCCCCGCCAAAATGCCAGACAGTAAGTCTGAAAATGCCTTATCTGCTGGGTCTGGGCAGCAGTGCTCAAGGGCCCCTAGACTTGTGAGGCCATGGACACCTGCCCATTGTGCCCTGTGGAAAAGATGGCCCTGGTCCATTACGGATGGCCGTGTCTAACCCTGCCCATACTATACAATTTACATGCCTCCTCACCCATACTGCGTATATTCTGTCGTGCAAAGGGATGTCACTCTCTGTCGGACGTAACAGCATTCCCTACAGAGATCCGCTACATAACATCCGCCGCGCGCATGCGCAGTTCTCCATTTAAGACCGAATTACGCGCGCCGCTTGCTTAAGTCGGCTAAACTTATTAGTTCAGAATGACAGCAGAACAGAATATGGATGCTTGACCTATGTGCTGTTAAATATTATATTTGTTTATTTATCGATTGGTTAATGAAGAAATCCAGTCAAAATAAGTTATCCTTCTAATAAGCTGCCCGCACCCTTGTAGCAGCGCAAGAGAGATCACTGCCAGGGGAACCTGTCTGGAGGACTGGAAATTCAGGCAGTAATAAGCGATACCTGAATGAGTGGATGCCATTGTGATTTAATCAGGTGCTATTATCAGTGATAATAACAAATGATTTCATCTCACCTGTTGGCTGCCCTTCCCCAGTGCCTGCATGCCTGAGAAAGCGTGTTGCTCAATCAGTGTGTATAGGGCCCAAACAGATTAATATTCCTCAGAAAACATTGTTCTTCACTCTTCTGTTTAAGCACCAAATAATTCTACATGTGTATAATTCACTGAAGTATTAGTATTATATTTGTGAAAATATTGGGTCATCAGTGGCAAATGCAGGATTTTGAAAGGGGGGTTTCCAATGCGTGTAATACATGTGGGGTATATTAGCATAGCTGCAAACGTTTTGGAGCCCGAAAATGCGGCAAATAAGCTCCGCCGCGTCCTGCCCAAGCTCTTCTCCTAACCCGAGCACACTGTAATGCTGCATGAGGCAAAAATTACCCCTAGCGTGTGTATCTGTGTGTGTGAGTGTGTGTATGTATGTGTGAGTGTGTGTATGTGTGTGTGTGTGAGTGTGTGTATGTGTGAGTGTGTGTATGTGAGTGTGTGTATGTGTATGTGTGTGTATGTGTGTGTGTGTGTGTGTGTGTGTATGTGTGAGTGTGTGTATGTGAGTGTGTGTATGTGTGAGTGTGTGTATGTGTGTGTGTGTGTATGTGTGAGTGTGTATGTGAGTGTGTGTATGTGTGAGTGTGTGTATGTGTGTGTGTGTGTGTGTATGTGTGAGTGTGTGTTTGTGTTTGCAGGGAATTAGACTGTAATACGGCAGAGGTTGATGTATGTAAAATTGTAAAGAGCTACTTAATATGATGCACTGTAAAAAATAAAACATATGTAAAATGACAATACTGATAATATGGTCGTACTATCTGACTGCCAAGACGTAAGACGTCCATTGACGTTCTCTATGAAAGCAGGACATGTATAATGTAGATCTGAAAATAATAGATATTCTACCTTAAGGAATTGCTTTGGTTATTGGCTGTAACAAGTCCTGTTCTGATTTTTTTAATAGGTGATTTATAAGTTTCTACTTTCACACAGTAAAATAGTAGTATTATATTGAAGGTACAGATCTAATAGTAATAGCAGTATACAATGCATTAGTAGAGCACATTACACAATGTACAGAGCTTGTGTCAGGGTATAAGCACTGTTGTATTTGTAGTGACCCATTTACCATTCCCACCTGCTTTCGTATTGCAGCACAGGCCAGGACCATCTTCCTCTGTGTCAGTCCGGATCACATGACCGCTAAGCCACGCCCATTTCGTGGCCTCCACGAAGCCACGCCCCTTTAGAATTTTTACCTTTTTTTGCTACTTTTTCAATATTTTTTTAAATTTTTCAACAATCTGGGGGAAAACCAGACCCCCCCCTGGGTGCACCACTGGTCATAGAGCGGAATCCATGCTCAGAGGTGTGTGAGAAGCCATGATAATGATCGGAACACATTCCAAATCCTCCAGGCCTTAAAGTAATGATGGGCCTGATCCAGACCTCATGAAACGCTCATGTGCGTAGCATATCTACGCCGGTGTACCTACGATGCACTCCCATAGGCATTCTGCTTGGTTGTACTTACTCTTGCCGTCTTACGCCCAGCAAACCCTTCCCTAACTTCTCTGATCGTAACCGTGGGCGGCCGTAAGCTCCTTGCGTAGTTACGACGCTTAGCACGCCCATACTGTGCTATTTAAATGCCTCACCCCGCCCTCAGTGCGTATTTACAAAAATCGTATGCTAGGCACGCCCCCTCGACCGTAGTTACAAAGGTGGTACGTTCAAGGCCCATACGCCACCAGGCTCCACACTGTAGGGGGGCCCTCCGCCAGCAAAACCACGGCTGCTTGCTACACATTATAGGCTGGATCCACATCTAAAAGTTATTTCCAGGTGTAGCCTCCGCAATGGAGGGCAAAGTACAGAGTCAGCTATCCTAAATTGCGGACATAGGAGAACAGGGCTGCTCTCCTGCATGCAGATGGTGGTTAAGTTCACAGAACCCTAACTTATTCCACATGGAACTCAGTCCTACAGTCATCAACACTAGATCATATATAAGGGATAAACCCAGCTCTTGAATGGTTAAGCACACCCGCTGTGTATCTCAAACACATGGTGGGTGGCCAGGCTTCCCTTATGGAGGAACACAGAATACACCAGGATCCGGCCCTATATTGAGGGTCACCTTCAGAATTTCTGGGGCCTGGGACACCAGTGGGGCCCTGACCCCCTACGTGATGTCATTGGTGACGTCACATGGACGGCCAGTGAAGAATTTCCCTGCGCGTCAGCTCTTTAATGATGGTGGGCCCTCATCAGCTGCGGGCCTGGGACAGCAGTCCCCGCTGTTCCCCGTGATGGCGGCCCTGCCTATATTAGTAGCAGGTTGCAGCTCTGTGTATGATGCTGCATGGGAGTAGTAGCAGCAGAGGCTGTCCATAACCGCTATTCATGCACACAGATAAGGGCTTCTGCCAACCCCTGCTACTACTACTCCCAGGCACATTCATATATAGAGCCGCAGCCTGCTACTAATAAACTGTAGCAGGTGCCCACGGCTGCTGCTGCGCTCAGCCATGGTGTCCCCCCCCCGCCCCCCTCCTATCAGTGGACTGAGAAAACCTTCATTATCTTGTATGCAGCGCGGTATAAATGGGAATTCTGCATTCTAATAAGTTATTTATACTTAAAATTGATCAGTATTCTGTAAAATGCAATTTACATTGCAGATCTCTGGGTCAATACTCTGTCCACTGGGTATTCTGAGCTTGACACGGTAAGCGTTATCTCATCTCTATTTGAGATAAATGAGAGTAAGGTTGTTTTTTTTTGTATATTAAGCACTATGAAGTCAAAAACCAAGAAACAAAACCAAAAGGTTCGCTCACATTGCAACATTGGACTGGATTCTGAATAATGCAATGGGGGTGATTTCAGATTGCTGGGATTGGAAATCACCAGATTTAGGCACTACGGCGCATGTACCAGGAAGGAATCCTGGATCTAGAGGAACCTGATCCGTCCTGGTAGTTAATCTGATGGCGGAGGCGGGATAGAGCGGGAGGTGGTAGCGCTTTCGCTCTGTGGGTATAGGGAGGGATGCTAATTGTACAGTAAGGGCTAACTTCAGCCCTTGTGTACAATCCACATGTTCACTCTGCGCCCATTTCCCATTTTTAAAAAGAAAGTGAAGGTGTTGTTCATAGCAACCAATCAGATTCTAATGGCCGGGTGACCAGTTGATCACGCCTCCCAAGTGTCCCGATTACCGCTTCACAACTTGTCCCGAGAGATCAGACTCTCAGGATAAAGCCTGTGCTGCTGTATATGCAGCAGAGCTTTACACTGCACAGTACAGGTAAAACAGGACTCCTATAGGACCAAACCTGTTACTGTGAATGGCAGTGACCAAAACTATGCGGTCACTGCCATTCTAGAAGCAGATTTGGTTCTACAGGGCTCCCGAAGGAGCCCTGTATTATCACTACTGCACCACATGACCGGGAGAGACCACATGGGAGACAGAGAGAGGGAGCGCTGCGGAGGAAGGGAGAAATCATCAAAGGTAAGTAAGAGAAGAGGCTGGACATAAGGGGCAGACAATGGAGGCTGGACATAAGGGGCAGAGAATGGAGGCTGGACATAAGGGGCAGACAATGGAGGCTGGACATAAGGGGCAGATAATGAAGGCTGGACATAAGGGGCAGACAATGCAGGCTGGACATAAGGGGCAGACAACGCAGGCTGGACATTTTAAGGGGCACACAATGGAGGCTGGACATTTAAAAGGGCACACAATGGAGGCTGGACATTTAAAGGGGCACACAATGGAGGCTGGACATTTAAAGGGGCACACAATAGAGGCTGGACATTATAAGGGGCACACATGGAGGCTAGACATTATAAGGGGCACAAATAGAGGCTAGACATTATAAGGGGCACACATGAAGGCTGGACATTATATGGGGCACACATGGAGGCTGAACATTATAAGGGGCAGACATGGAGGCTGGACATTACAAGGGGCAGACATGGTGGCTGGACAGTACAAGGGGTAGACACGGTGGCTGGACATTACAAGTGCCAGACGTGGTGGCTGGACATTATAAGGGGCAGACATGGAGGCTGGACATTATAAGGGGCAGACATGGAGGCTGGACATTATAAGGGTCATACATGGAGGTTGACCATAGTAAGAGGCAGATATATGGGCTGGAAGTTTTAAGGGGCAGACATAGTGGCTGGACATTAAAAGGGGCAGATATGGTGGCTAGACATTACAAGGGGCAGACATGGAGGCTGGACATTAAAAAGGGCAGACATGGAGGTTTGACATTAAAAGGGGCAGACATGGGGGCTGGATATTACAAGGGGCAGACATGGAGGCTGAACATTAAAAGGGGCAGACATGGGGGCTGGACATTATAAGGGGCAGACATGGAGGCTGACCATAGTAAGAGGCAGACATATGGGGTCTGATTCAGAGATGCGATTTTTTCGCTACTTAGGTGCGTATATTTAGGATCTTAGAAAATTCGCATCAATGCGCATGCGTAGTAATAGTGCAACGCCGTCTATGTAGAGGTTAGGATCTTAAATTCGCTAAGCGCGGACCTGTGAATCGATCGCAAGCACTTAAGATCTTAAGTGCTGCGAAAGTTTAAGATCTGAAGGATTTGCATGGAAATGGGCGGGGGGAGCCTGGGAGATGAGGGAAAGTGGGCGCGGGCAGACACTTAGGATCTCAAATAACCGCAACTACTTCCCTTAAGATCTCAAATGACAGCGCAGAGTTAGGGTTGCTCAATGGTGGTCTAACTTTAAGATCCGCCACTGTTTGCAAGGGGAGTGACTATTTAAACAGTGGGCTGCAACCTGCTAAGATCTGAACTTAGTTGCGTATATTTGCAATCTTTTCGCAGTCGCATCTCTGAATCACCCCCATGGGCTGGAAGTTATAAGGGGCAGACATGGTGGCTGGACATTACAAGGGGCAGACATGGAGGCTGGACATTATAAGGGACAGGTAAGGAGGCTGAACATTATAAGGGGCACACATGGAGGCTGACCATAGTAAGCGGCAGACATGGAGTCTGGAAATTATACATTGTTAAGTTTGTTTTATAAGTTCATTGGTTCATAGCCCTCTAAAAAGTATTGCATTATGATTATTTTGGACTATGGTAGATCTCAAAAGATTTTTAAAATTTAGAGTAGATCCCTAAAGTCCAAAAGTCTGGCCACCCCTGATTTACCCATTACATTCCAGAAAATTATAGCTAGAATCTAATTGGTTGCTATTTGCAACTCTGCTTTTCTGTTTAGAGAAAAGTAGATCCGTTTGATAATTATACCCCTTAGTCCTGTATGTGCCCAGCCTTCCACATACGCCCCCTTTATGTGCCCAGCCTGCCACATATGGCCCCTTTATGTGCCTAGTCTTCCACATACACCCCATGTATGTGCCCACCCTTCCACACACGCCCCCTTTATGTGCCCAGCCTTCTACATACGCCTCCTTTATGTGCCCAGCCTCCCACATACAACCCATGTATGTGCCCAGCCTTCCACATACACCCCCTTTATGTGCCCAGCCTTCCACATACACCCCCTTTATGTGCCCAGCCTTCCACATATGGCCCCTTTATGTGCCTAGTCTTCCACATACACCCCATATATGCGCCCAGCCTTCCACATACACCCCCTGTATGTGCCCAGCCTTCCACATACACCCCCTTTATGAGCCCAGCCTTCCACATATGGCCCCTTTATGTGCCCAGCCTTCCACATATGGCCCCTTTATGTGCCTAGTCTTCCACATACACCCCATGTATGTGCCCACCCTTCCACATACGCACCCTTTATGGGCCCAGTCTCCCACATACGCTCCCTTTATGTGCCCAGCCTTCCACATACTCCTCCTTTATGTGCCCAGCCTTCCACATATGGCCCCTTTATGTGCCTAGTCTTCCACATATGGCCCCTTTATGTGCCTAGTCTTCCACATACACCCCATGTATGTGCCCAGCCTTCCACATATGCACACTTTATGGGCCCAGCCTCCCACATACGCCCCCTTTATGTGCCCAGCCTTCCACATACACCTCCTTTATGTGCCCAGCCTTCCACATATGGCCCCTTTATGTGCCTAGTCTTCCACATACACCCCATGTATGTGCCCAGATTTCCACATACACCCTCTTTATGTGCCCAGCCTTCCACATACACCCCCTTTATGTGCCCAGCCTTCCACATATGGCCCCTTTATGTGCCCAGCCTTCCACATATGGCCCATGTATGTGCCCAGCCTTCCACATACACTCCCTTTATGTGCCCAGCCTTCCACATATACGCCCCCTTTATGTGACCAGCCTTCCACATATGGCCCCTTTATGTGCCCAGCCTTCCGCATACACTTCCTTTAGAAGGAAGGGCCAGCCTTCCACATATGGCCCATTTATGTCCCCAGTTTTTCACATACACCCCATGTATGTGCCTATCCTTCCATATATGGCCCCTTTATGAGCCCAGCCATCCACATATGCCCCCTTTATGAGCCCAGCCATCCACATATGCCCCCTGTATGTGTTCTACTATCCACTTCTATGCCTGCCTCTACCCCATCTCTCTTCTGTCTTTACTCTCCAACTTTTCTCTGTAAATACATATTCCAATCTTCACTTACATTTGCTGTCTTCCCTCTTCTTCTTCTTCTTCTTCTTCTTCCTCCTCCTCCGTGGCACGCTCTCTGCTTGAATGCTACTGTGTCCATTCACATAAACAGTATTGGTTATACAGGGTTACAGGACAAAATCCTTGAATGATGCAGCCCCATATGTTAGGTCCAGGGGCGGCATGTGACAGGCTCAGGCAAGGAGATGGACCTTGTGTCTGGATGGGCAGGACTAGGCAAAGCCATGCAATTCTGAGGTCAGGGCTGAGCGGACCGATCTGCATGAAAAAAGCTGTCAGAGGTTGACAGCTTAAAGCAGCGCTCAGCACTCATACATGGAACGTGGAGCGCTGTTTTATGCTTTCAACCTCTGACAGCTTGCTTACAGTGCAGGGGGAGTGATTGCCACGAGTGTGGGCCGTTGTTGTGAATGGCCCTATTTTGATAGGGCCATTCGCTCCCATCCAGTTCCCAACTTATGTGTGGCTGGATCATACAGAGCACTGAGCACTTTTACAATACACCCTGGCTGGCTCCATTGTGTGATATAGAGCACTTGCCCTTATGTATCAAACCCACTGTCCTATAGAGTGTAAGCCTGTGGCAGGCCCCTCTTACCCACCCAGTCTATCTGTTATTACCCAGTCTTGTTTATACTAATTGTTAAAATATTAAAGCGCTACGTAATCTGTTGGCGCTATATAAAAACCTGTTAATAAATAAATTATGCATCGAACATGGTACTCTGAAAGATAAGCAACCCCACTCCCTAACCCTAAGTCCCTGGTGGGGGCGCTTCCGAAAATGAATGAGTGCATATCCTGATCGTATACTCACCCATTCGTTAAAAAAAATTCTAAAACTGCTGTCATTCCAAATAGAGACAGCCGGAAAGTAACTTTTGGCTGTCCCTACTTCAGTTGACAGTATTCGGTACAGGGACTCATAACAGATTGCCACAGGCCCCCATCTCTCTTACAAGCCCTTTAGCAGCCACACCACTTGTGCCTCCTATTGCGTAATTCACAGATACACGGGTCCTACAGGGTCCACTATAACCAGGACTGTTTTATGAATAACGTGGCCTTTTCCGCTTACCTTAGTTGGAAGGTATTGAAATGTCCAAAGACTACAATCTAAAACAATGGCATTTTATTGTAATTCGTCTAGTGAAGATTGGACCTTTTTTTCTCTTTTGCTGTAGTATTGCTATTCTACCTAACAGTGTGTTGCTACATTTTTATCCCATTGCGGTTGTGTTATTCTAAGCAATCCTGTCATTCACACATTGATGTGACTCATGGGACCATATCTGTTGAAATATTCGACAACAGTGTGTCCTGTGCAGCAGTAAAACATCATCTGTGCATAAAGGCTCTAATATGCACCTGAGCAGGACATGACCGATGACCCTGAGTAACCCTCTAACTTCACATGTACTCTACAAATTACAGCAAAACAAATGAAGGAATGTTTTTAGCAAATTTGCATTGTTCAAATTGTAAGAGATATGGGTACATTTAATGCTTGTTTACCCAGTCTCATACATGACTCACAAAAGAATTACAACAGTGTTTACCTATTTGCTCAATATTAATATATCAATAAGGTCAATGAGAAAATATAATGAATCATGGAATATCTCTGGATTGCATGATTTGAATAAATAATTCTACAAATGCATTTGAAAATCTTGCAATGATTTATTTTCTCTGCCAAAGAAAAACAAAAACGCAAAATAAAAGCCACAACTACTAAAACCCTCACACATAAACACAGGACAGGAAGCTGCTAAGGCTTCTGGGTAGTTGTCACAGTGGGCCTGATACATTGGCATAGTCAATCCACAACCAATCACAACAAACTACTGTAAGCTCCTGCATTCAAAGCGTTATATAAGAGGAAAAAGGGTGGACTAATATAAGACCGGATCCAGACTTCCTACAAGGAGGCATTCTCCAAACACTAGGATTTGATAACGCCCCCCTTGTGGAAAGTGGCACATGTCTGGTTGAAAATCCAGCTGGATCCAGCAGAGCGGGTGTTCCTGCTCTATGAGATGGGGGAGGGATGCTAATAGTACTGTACAGTCAACTATTTTATTGGGGATGGTGCGTAAATCTTAAGGTTCGAATCAACTGATGGAAATCCTTACAAACAAGAGGAGCAGCCTGGATTTCTGGATGCAGTGAGGATCCAGCATCAAATCTCCGCTACCACTGTGGCTGTAGCTCTGACTGCATTGGTAGGGGAGGACAGTATCCGATTCATAGTCATTGGGGTAGATCCAGAACTACGTCTGTCTTCCATAGACGGACGTAATTCAATAAACAATATCTACTGTGCATGCGTAGTAGCTATTGTACGTAATCTGCGTATCGTTTCGATACGTAGATTGCGTATATGCGGTCTAAAATCCGGCCCATTGTGTGTTAAAGTCTGTTTCTGTAACATAGACCGGAACATTAGCAGAAATATGTAACATTTACAGGCAAGCATTTCCAGCAGGCACAGGACATATCTGAAGCTGGATACACACTTATCCAATTTGCGTCCCATCTAATCTCCGAACATCCTGTTGGCCTGATTGGATAAGTGTGTACGCTCGCTTGACTACCTAATAATCTGGTTGGCACAAATTATTTTTAAACCTGCTTAAAAACCAGGAGCCCCGATCATCAATCACCTGACCGATTTACAAGTGTGCTCCCTCCCTCTACTGCTTTATCCAACTCTCCCGATTGTGACGCCATGTAGAGCTGCATTGTATGTGTGAGTGTAAAACAGAAAAAGGTTGGAGGAGCACAGACATATTTAAGGGAATGGACTAATAGGTCTATATGAAATGATGGGGCGCATGCAATCGAAACTTAAATGTGTGACAACAGATTGCAAGGAAATAAAGGAAAGAGGTTTCTTATCGTGATGCACGAGTCTGTTTGCCTGGATTACTGTCAAAAACACATGAAAAAAACACAAGAGAAGGAGAAAGAGCAGGAAAGCAGAAAAGCCCCTTGTTATTTTGACATTTTTAGATTAAAACCTAACATTTATTATGATGGTTTAAAGACAAACACAGGCGACAATAATAGAAACAAATTATTTAGAGTAATGCTGTTTATAAGGTACGATTAAGTATGTTTTTCCCACGAATGAAACTTAGTAGCTTTAAAGAATACAATTAGAGTTTTCCACAAAAGTCATTAAGTTACAATCTGTAATGATTCATCACTGCAGCCTATTATGCATGGAAAAGCCATCGAGGCATTTTGCATTTATCACAAGCGTCGATTCATGCTGAAAGAGCTTATGTTAAACAGATGACAGCATAGCAGTTTAACTCTAAACTGAATCCAAATAATGAAAGTTTGCCACACCAGAAATTAAGTTATAACCTGGTGAGTTTCATCATTGCAACCCATCATACATGAAGGAACAAAACATTTAGCATTTTGTCAAGAAGTGAAATCACAAATATATGTTAAATATTTGGCAAGCGCCATTCATCTCAGCCATAGCACAAGAGGTAAAGCAAGTTTATATCGTTGATGAATCAACAGGTCCGGAGGAGAACCTTTATATCGTATAAAGAGGAAAAAAACACCATCAGGGAATCCCTCCTTATCCTTGAGTATGGGTCCCTGTTTCAAACGGTCCTATTTCGATACGGCCGTCCGAACTGGCTGGGCAATCGATCGCTTATAAATAAATGTTAATACAATAAAGTAATGGCACTAGTTTCAACACAAAAAATGCCTTAGGCTAGGTGCACTAAGAGATCATTTTATTGCCTACAAAAGAATCACATTCCCCAGAAGACTGGCAGTATATCTGCCTATATGCTTTTTATTTCCACAACTTTGTGAGTATTCTTATTCTGTACACATTGTGTCAAAATAAAATTGAGTTGCACTATTTGGTGCTTTTTTCGTTTTGTGTTACCCCTGGATCTCTGCGGACATCTGTTCCGGTGGACCACCTGGAACGCATGTGAGAATGAGGCTTGGATGTGAACAGGAGCCACAGCTCTTTGGAGCCTATACCGCATATGCACGAGGTTGGTCAGCACAACAGGGAGATCTATCTACACCGTAAGAAAACCGTTTTGGAACCGGACACACCAGAGGGATTGTCTTACCATCTTCTTTACGGACAATGGGGTAGATCCAGAACTACGTGTGCCGTACGTTTATTCGCGGAGCGTATTTTTGTGCATGTAAGTTCGCTACACTCCCCACGGCACACCCCTTGCACGGACGTATTTTGTCAAGATACACTTCCCAAACCCTACCTTCAACTTATTCCAACGTAACCGCTGTCATACGCACGCGTACGTATGGGCTGAACGAATTTATGCAGCTTAGCTACTGTACACTTTAAATACCATCCCCCGCCTACTTCACGTATTTCAGACGTATTTTCAAGTAATGTAAATTTGGCACGCCCACACGTAAGTATTTACGTGACACATACGTGAATGGCCCATACGTTCACAATTACGCTACGTGAATATGCGTATTTTCTATGGTGCGCATGCGCAGTGCGTTTCAAACTGCGATTTTACGTCTCCGCCACGCGGAAATTCGCTTTGAGGCGTTGTTCTGGATCAGGCCCAATACCACTACTACAATTCTTACAGAAAACGGGGACAGCAGTATCTATTATTTCATCGGAACCATAAGCTGTATACCCCCTTTTGTTACAACTGGTAACATTTATGTTACAACATTTGACTTATATATTGGTGTGATACTTTGAAACCCTTGATTCACACTCTTTGAACATCATCCATACTTTCATTTTCTAAATTTGGAGTGTCATTTTTTGTGTTGAAACTAGCGCCATTACTTTATTGTATTAACATTTATTTATTGGTACCCTTGGAGTCTTTTCACGACTTTTCATTACAATTGTATAGGCTGCTATAATTTACATTGAAGATAAGCGCTATTCTCTATCTCTATTGCTTTTATATATATTGAATCGATTGCTTATGTCTCGAAGAGGCATAGCAATTGAACCCTGGAGCACTGAATATTGTTTTCCGAAAGGCAAGTAACTTTCCCCAACCCATTTCCTAACCCTCACCCTAACCCAAAGTCTCTCCTCCCCCCCGCAGCCTAAAACTAAGTCTCCCTCCCCTGCAGCCTAACCCTAAGTCTCCCTCCCTCGCAGCCTAACCCTAAGTCTCCCTCCACTGCAGCCTAACCTTAATTCCCCGGAGAGGGTTACTCACCTCTCTGGTGGTCTGGAGTCTGTGCTTATGAAAATGAATGGGTGAGTTTGCCGATCGCATACTTACCCATTCATAAAAAAAAAATTACGTGTTGGCTCTCATTCGAAATAGGGAAAGCGGAAAAGCAACTTTCGTCTATCCGTATGTCGCAATGAGAGCCACCGCGGCAGGGACTCACAATGCTTAGTCTTAAACCGATCCCTCTAAGAAACAGCCATTTCTTAGCACTAATTAGTGCACAATTTATTGGGGGATTCAGGGTAGAAAAGGCATTTAACCAGCAATAAATTATTTCTGAAACATGTAGAGAGAAGGCTTCGGAGGTGCACCTTGGACAGCCTCTTACCACCAACGCGCGTTTCAACGGCATCGAATCTCCGCTATCTCTGTGGCTGGATCACTGACCGAGGACAGGATGCGATCCATGGTCATTGAATGATAAAGTCTATTTCTGCAACCCAGACCAGAACATTAGCAGAAACATACAGAATTTACAGCCAAACATTAGCAGCAGCCACAGGACATATCGTAAAGCTGGACACACATTTATCCAATTTGCGTCCAATCCAATCTCCGAACATCCTGTTGGCCTGATATTGGATAAGTGTGTATGTCCGCTCGACCACCTGATAATCTGGTTGGGACAAATCATTTTTAAACCTGCTTAAAAATCAGGAGACCCGATCGCCAATCACCTCTACTCTACCCTCCGTCTACTGCTTTATCCAACTCTCCCGATTCTGAGGTCATGCTGAGCTGCTTTTGTGTGTGAGTGGCAGGCGGTCTGGTGAAGATTGTAATTGTTTGTACGGTGAAAGGATCCGTTCAGCAGATCGTTTCAGCAATGCGGGTTGGAGGTCTGCTATAATATTAGACAAATGTGTATCAGGGATTGGCTGTTGTAACTGCCACCTTGGTCAACTATTGGATTGTGTAAACAGTCTGTTCAGGACGTGGATCTAAAGTTGACTGGACAAGTATGTACCCAGCTTAAGTCTAGAAACTGCTGATGACCAAGACTCCACAGCTATACGAGACCATTGGAGTTGCTGAATACGCACTACAAGTATTTCTAACAATGCGATATCTTAAAATAGACGTACTCACGACTTGAAGCCCTGATCTGCATCATGATAAATCCGTATATTCTTAATTTGTGGATCTGTTTTAAAGTGTTGTGTTTTACAAGCTGTTGCTATTACAGCAATGCCATTCCTATAATAGGTGCAGGTTGTGCAGTCCTGAGAAAAGGGGGTCCCTATGCAACCAAGCCTATACCCAAACAGCTTGACTGCTAACTGGAAGTCAGGCTGAGGATTCTCCCCAGCCGCAATGACTGCAAACACAGGGAAAACGGCAGGGGAGAATCATCAAAACGTTTGCAGACTGTCAGGATCCATATATATGGATGACTCTGGTTATTCACCAATCACCAATGGGCAGTCTTATAACTTTGATTGGTGGATGGTTGTAGTACTCCCCCAATCATAATGCAGAAAGAAGAATGTTTAACAGAGTTTAAACGCAGTACAGGTAAGAGATCTAGGGTCCAACTTAAGTTAAGAAGGTCACGCCTTCTTTATTAAGGTGGGCAATCGGCTGTCTGATCAGGGGTTTATTTTTAATAAGGCAAAGGAAAGGAAAATCTGATCTAAGTTCTACATTTTAATAAGGAGCTGGAAGTCTGATCTGTAGTCTATGGAAAAGCTAAAAGAGGAAAATGAATGAAAGAGAAGCGCTTTACTCTACCCTTAAAAATACTACATTTTATTATTAATTAATAATGGTCAAAATGTATATAAATAACCAATTAATCAACAATAATAGCTGTCTAAGTAACATACTAATACAATAAAGGAGCCCATTACTAAGTATCCTTTGTAACTAAAGATTGAACACAAAGATATTATTTATTCAGTAATTATTTGAATACAATTTGACTGTCATTTAATAATGAAACTTTGTATGTTGTAAATGTTGTTTTTTTTAAACCATATACCCCATGACTATACTCAATTGTGTGCGTGTATATATATATATATATATATATATATTGCGCAGGTACGGCACTCAATCCAATGTAATCCAGTTATGCTATGGTGCTCAAATAGATTAATAGTACAGAAAACAAGAAAAAATGGCACTCATAGACTTAGATATATGCAAACAGGTAGTCAGGCTTTAATCCAATGGATTAAAG